>CATIWQ010121467.1:0-21489 GCA_949673415.1 Euphorbia schlechtendalii | reverse complement strand
TTCTCTTGTTTCCGGTGAGAATTCTGCTTTTGTGAATACTCGCATAGACTGGAAGGAAACTCCGGAGGCGCATGTGTTCAAGGCGGATCTTCCTGGGCTGAAGAAGGAAGAAGTGAAGGTGGAGATTGAGGATGACAGTGTGCTTCAGATCAGCGGTGAAAGGAATGTGGAGAAGGAGGATAAGAATGACACCTGGCATAGGGTTGAGCGGAGCAGCGGCAAGTTCATGAGGAAGTTCAGGCTGCCGGAGAATGCTAAGATGGATCAAGTCAAGGCTTCAATGGAGAATGGAGTTCTTACTGTCACTGTTCCCAAACAGGATGTTAAAAAACCTGATGTTAAGGCCATTGAAATCTCCGGTTAGGAATCTCCTCCTTCTGCGGTTAAGTCTGTTAGTGTATGGATATGGTATGGTAAGAATGTAATGTGTTTGTTTTTCCTGTTGTGTGCTTTATGTTAGGATCAAAATCACAAAGCTTGTAATTTGGTGGTTCTTGAATAATGTAATATTGCATTCTGGGAATTGTTTGTCTCATCAACTATTGATCTACCCTCTTCAGCCCTTCAGTAAACAATTATGAATTATATACAATTTTAGGAAATTGACCTGTGCAATTTAATAAACAGACGGATGTTCATGGCTATCCTCAGATTAAAGCAATCCTGTGCAATTTAATGAAATGCATCATATTAATTCAATAACCGGAATGATATCATGAACTTGGCTACCCGTAAATTTGTACCACAGGGGTCGTAAGAAATGTGAGAACTAAAGGATGAAGCATTTTGTAGCAAATTTTCGGCTGTTGGTGAACGCGTATATATGGATTCAAGTCCAATTGACTAATAGGACATGATAAATTGTTTTAAATCTCAATAATTTCGAATTCCTTTAGGTTTGGTTGGATGGGGTAATATGAAAGGAAATAAGAGGAAAGAAATCAAATTCTATTGCTTGGGAAGTAGGATTTTAAAATTTGAAAGGATTGTGAAGGGAAGCTCACTTCCTCTCATTCCCCTTCACTTTCCCCAGTGATGGAATTTGAGGGGAAAATAAATTAATTTATAATTTTAATTTTATTATTTTAATATATTTTTAATTATTTTAAATTATAAAGGGTGTTTAAGTAATTTTTATATTTATTTTATTTTAAGATTTCAACCATTTTTTTCAAATACAATATTTATCCATTTTCATGTTTCCATTAAATACTCTCCCTCACCTTCATATTCTTTCACTTTCTTTCCTTTATAATTTCTCTAACACTTGTTCCCAAGCAAAGCCTTAACGAATTAGCTTCGTGGCCACCGAACTACCAGGTACATATAGTTGGATTTATATTTAATTATATGAATATGAGCAACATAAATTGTGGTAATTAATTAGGAGATTTGTAAAATGGAGATTTGTAGTCGAGAGAGATATCAAATTTCTATCAATGTATTTGGTAATGAAAATCCCATCTGGAATTATGCTTATTTCAAACAAAAAAAAAAATTGAAAGACGAGCATAACCGTAACAAAAATATTCAAAACATACGTTTTTATTCCCATTAAAATTGTGAATTTAGTTTATTTAATGCTTATTCATATAACAGTAAATATTTAGTGTCAGGATTTTCTATAATTGTTAAACATATAAAATTTAGCCAATTTCAACTGCTAGCTGAAATTGAATTACTGAAATTTAATGTATTAAACATACATTTAGATTTTAAGCATCAATTTTAGTTTTACTACCAACTTAAGTTTTAATAATCTTAATTCCACAATCTATTGGTTTCCTAATATAAGTGTGGCATAGGATAGTAGCCACGTAATCATAGCCAACGTGGACTAAATTTCACCTTGTCATTCTTCCTTCTTCCTCATCTCACCACCACCACCGTCTTCTTCCGCATTTCTTTAAAGTTCCCTTTTCTTCATCTCTCGATTCTTAAGTGAATAACAGAAGGGCAGATACTTCTCTTCTCTTCTCTATAATGTCCAAATTACTTCTCTCTTATTCTCCCCACTTCACCCCTGTCTGCCGCCGTTCATTCTCTTCATTCCTCTCTACTAAACCTCCCGTCAATCTTTCTCCTTTTCTCTTCCCTCCCCATCCGTCCTCTCATCTCCAATTCAGCAATTTCCTCTCTACCCCTCACTCTCCCCTTCCTCTTCTTTCTTCTCCGTTTCACTCAAGAGACTTATCTGCTCGGGCTTTTGATTCTTCCTCCGACACTCAAACTGACCAAGACAAACAATCTCCGCCGGTACAGACTCAATTATCAGAGTCCCAAGATGGAACTTTCAAAAAAGTTGAGGAGGATTATCCTACCGGAGATTTTGAGTTTAAGGACTTGGGTGCTTGGGATCGTTTTCTTGTCAAACTTCGCATGCTTATTGCTTACCCTTGGGAACGCGTTCGTAAAGGCAGCGTCTTGAATATGAAATTGCGCGGCCAGGTTCTCTCTATTTCCTTTCGCTCTCTTTTGCATTATTTTTTGTGGCGTTTTGTAGAGATTTGACTTACGAAATTGAAATTCTGTTACCTTTGGGTCTTTTTAATATTCAGATATCTGATCAGCTAAAGAGCAGATTCTCTTCAGGGCTATCTTTACCCCAAATTTGTGAAAATTTCACCAAAGCTGCTTACGATCCTCGTATTTCTGGTATCTATCTTCACATCGAGCCCTTGAATTGTGGTTGGGCTAAAGTTGAAGAGATTCACAGGCACATTTTAAACTACAAGAAATCAGGTAGGCTGTCAATGTATTATTGCGTTTTTATCACTCTACTTTGTTAACTATTTCAAATTGCTCTAGAAATCTATTCAGAGTAACTTTCTCTTGCAATCTGTTGAAGATTAGTAAAAGCTGAATTTGCTAATGTGTCAAGTTCACTGTTTCTTTATGACCTTCCTTGTTCTTTTAGAAATTTCATTTTATTCATGGATTACAGATACAGCATTGACATATGATGATATTTTCAGGTAAATTCATTGTTTGCTATGTTCCTACTTGTAGAGAGAAGGAATATTATCTTGCCAGTGCCTGCGATGAAATATATGTCCCTCCAAGTGCTTATTTTTCATTGTATGGTTTGACCGTTCAAGCATCATTTCTTGGAGGTCAGTCCTACAGATTTCAAGCAATAGCATAATTTCTTTTAAGATCGTACTTAACATATTTCTGAGTAGACTGCATTTGGAGATCTCAGCTGTAACGAACTTTAACAGAAGCTACCTTAGGCCCTTAGCTCGAATATTTAGGCGTCGTCAAAGTTAACTTGACTTCAATTCCTTTGACTTTCTTAAAACTAATTATACAATTAGATATGGAAAAGACTACTATGTATCACTAAAAGTTCATGATAGCGAGTCCAAAGAACTTCCAGTAATTTTTGGTCTATGAGATGATCTTTTCGACCATCCTAAGGTATAGAGGACATATGGAAAATTTCTAGGAGCATTCACTCTATGGGACACTTTCCATTGCTTAAGAATCAAGCAATGATAATTCTGAAGCATGAGTTTATTTGTTTTGTTTTATTGTTACAAATAGAGTGATGTTGCTAATTATGATTTTTAGGCTTTGGATAAATGTATTTTTTGCAGGAGTTCTTGAGAAAGTGGGAATTCAACCAGAAGTGGAAAGGATCGGTAAATACAAAAGCGCTGGTGATCAACTTACACGGAAAAGTATGTCGGAGGAAAATTGCGAGATGCTGACTACACTGCTTGATAACATTTATGGAAATTGGTTGGATAGGATCTCTTCTGTGAAAGGTTTGTTTTAGCCTGTGGATTCACTCCATCTGAGAGTAATGAGTTAAATTTATGGGTTTGCAAAGTCTTGTGCAGGAAAGAAACTAGAAGAAATCGAGAACTTCATCAACCAAGGAGTCTATGAAGTTGAAAGGTTGAAAGAAGAAGGCTTGATTACAAATATACACTATGATGATGAGGTAACTAAAATATTTTTGCATAGTACACCTGTAAACATAATGGATGCTAATACAATCCATGTTATTAGTTAGTACTGCACTGTAGCAATTAATTTTTTTTTTATTTTGTTGAATATTTGATGGAGTGAACATCCATCTCAAAACACCTTATGTTCATTGTATAACTCGGTTATCTGAAAGTAAAAATACGGGTTTGAGGATACTCTAATTCCTGAATTCGACATCTGTACTTAGTTAAATAGGTTTTGGAATTTTTTCTGACTATGATGTGAAATGCAGGTTATCTCAATGTTGAAAGAGAAACTTGGAGTCAAAAAGGATAAAAAACTTCCCACTGTCGACTATAAGTAATCTACTTCTTAGGCTTGAATTATATTATTTGCATCTGTGAAAGTGCTTTATTGACCTGAGCTGTCATATGATGCAACCAAATTGATAATTTAGTTAGAAATTCAAATTATTACTAATTGATTGAGATTTGTTTGATGGACATAATATAATTTGCATCAAGTATCTAGTTATTGGGTGAATTATGATTTGCTCTCCTGCCGTTTTGTCTTCCTGTACTCAAACCTCATTTTTCCTCTCTACTTCCAAATGTACAGAACCTTAATGTTAATAGATGTGAAATTCAGTGCTCATTCTTTACACGTGTCTTGAATAAGTAACATTGCTTCTTCTAGGCTAAAATGCTTGTACTTTGAAATGTGAAACTTCTTGGAATAATTGCAGTTGCTAATGTAATTTAGGTTACCCTGTTCTGGGGGAATTGATTCTGACAAGAAAATGTCATAATCCTGTATCGAGAAAGCTACAAAAAATATCTGATATGTTCCAAGACAATGTTTACTTTGTGTTCCTGAAGCTAACAGTGATAGAAAGGTGCGAAAGGCTGAGACCTGGTTTGATTGATTGATCGAATCCTTTCACTATTCATAATAACTTTGCATCTTTAATATAGATATGCTGTAATTTTTTAGGCTCTTAACTTGTATGATAGTGTGGATGGTGGTGATCTTAGCATTAGTTGCAAGCCTGTGGAGATGATATCATGTGACCAATTTCATGGAATTGTTTTGAAGTCTGGGCTGCATTGAAGCTATTACCATTTCAATTCTCTTCGGTTGCTTTTTTCTTTGCTATTACTCCAAATCTGAGGTTCCAATTCCAACATAATTTGGAGTTGAAGTTCAAGAAGTTTTTTTGGTTCAAATTTCAATCAAATGTCCAGTTGAAGCATTATGCAATTAAAGTTTGGAATTCCGGTTTGAGTCAAGTAAACCTACAAGAAACCCTTTACGAAGTTTGGAGCTTATTCTGCTTTCTTGCTTTTTTCTTTTGTTTTGACTTTTCCCATTAGACCTTGGTTAATTGGTTCAAGTTTGGTGGACATCTTTTGGGCGACCCTTCTCCCATTGAAGATGCTATGCGTTCATTAGGAATCGAACTGAGATTTGGTCTAAGCACCAGAGGCGCTTACCACGAGGCAAAAATAATTGTTTGCTTTACTACCTAGTCGATAGAACCTTTTCACAATATTTATGTTTCTTGGTTTCTTTGTAATTTGTGTACTATCTTGCTTTTGAGCATTAGAAGGAACTTAAGGCAAGCAATCAGTTCACAAAACCTTCTTTTTACAGTTGATTGACACCATCTGAGACTCTCTCTCATGCCTACTGTCCTATGTCCAGGAAATATTCAAGAGTTAGGAATTGGACACTTGGTTTAACTGGCGGCAAGGATGTAATAGCTGTGATCAGAGCTTCTGGAAGCATTAGTCGAGTAAGAAGTCCCTTAAGCTCACCCGCCTCTGGCATTGTTGGGGAGCAATTCATTGAGAAAATTCGTGAAGTAAGAGGTACATTGCATTAGATTAAACGGAAGTTTAGAAGCAATGCTGCTATCCTCATATTTCCTGATTAGTTGTTAATTTTCCCTAGAGTCAAAAAGCTACAAAGCTGTCATTATTCGGATTGATAGCCCTGGAGGTGATGCCCTTGCTTCTGATTTGTAAGTGCCGCTCCATTGTTCCTTTATATACCAGCTGCTTTGTTGAATATTTAAACCAACACTTTTTTTCGTATTCAAATGTGCCGTGTAACTTTAGTTTTGAGTTTGCCTATGACATTATGATTCACTGTTACGTAAATTTTCTACCCAATTTAACTTTGATTTGATGACTATGAGAATGAGCACAATCTCTGGAAAATATCTCCCTGTTAGTCATCCCAAACATTAGCATTATCCACCTGAAAATTTTTCAACTTCACATCTTTTGGTTTAGCTCAGGAGTATAAACTAGTAAATTCTTGCAATAAACCTGAAATATTGACATCAAATTATCACGTATAAAGTTTGTGTAAAAAGAAGAAATAAATGAAAACTGAATAAACTGATATGATTCCTATTTGGTGGTCTCATGTGTTGTTATGATACACAGAATGTGGAGGGAAATCAAACTTCTGGCTGAAACAAAACCTGTGGTTGCATCAATGTCTGATGTGGCAGCAAGTGGAGGATACTATATGGCAATGGCAGCAGGGGCTATTGTTGCAGAGAATTTAACTTTAACTGGTTCAATTGGGGTTGTGACAGGTGAAATAAGTCATAAAATATCAAAAGGAATGATATGTGAATGGGAGATGGTTAAGATGTGTGTTTATACATTGTAGGGAAGTTCAACTTAGGAAAGCTATATGAAAAGATTGGGTTTAACAAAGAGATCATATCCAGGGGTAAATATGCTGAGCTCCTTGCAGCTGAGCAACGACCTTTGAGGTGAGATCTCTTTCTACAATTGCTGCTATCTTCTTGCAAGCCTTATAAAGTAAGACCTCGATTATTACCTCTATTTAATATGGAATTTGATTCCACTTTATGTTTTAATGTGCTTTGGTAACTGAAAGACACTAAGAAGAGTTTTTCTTTTCCAGACCAGACGAAGCAGAGCTATTTGCCAAGTCGGCTCAACATGCATACAAGCAATTTCGAGACAAAGCAGCATCTTCAAGATCAATGCCTGTACTTATTTCACCATTCATTTTCACCTTCTTTCCTTGTCGTTGAGCAGTGTGCTAGCATGAACTAGAAAAAATCGTAAAAACTAAGTTTCTCAGAAATCTCTATCATCGGCGACATAGGTGGATAAGATGGAAGAGGTTGCACAGGGAAGGGTATGGACTGGTAAAGACGCAGCTGCACGAGGTTTGGTTGACGCTATTGGTGGACTTTCTAGGGCTATTGCCATAGCCAAAAAGAAGGCCGATATACCCCAAGAGAATAAGGTGGGTTTTAATCATAGTTTATTGCCAGCAAATTGTTTTTTCTTGACTGGGGTTGTTGATTATCCAGGTGGTGGTTGCTGAGCTGTCAAGACCTTCCCCTTCATTGCCAGAGGTGTTAAGTGGCATAGGAAGTAGCATTGCTGGGGTGGACAGAACGTTTAAAGAAGTGCTACAAGACCTGACATTTGGCGAGGGTGTTCAAGCCCGAATGGATGGAATCATCTTCCAGCAACTCGAGGAATCTTCTTTCGCTAACCCTATTTTGACTTTGATCAAAGACTACCTCGGCTCCCTTTGAACTATAATAATTCGATTCTTTTTCAGAGATGCTTCTTCAAAGAAGAACCATGATGTTCAAGCTACCGGAAAAATGAATTATACACTTGTACCTACAATTTGCAAGCAAAGTTCAACACCATATCAAAGACCATAAAAGAATAGGACACTACTGAACATGGTAAACATAAAGGTGTTATATATTGGACACGTCTGAACAATTTCAGTTATTATAGCTTCTCATGGATTGAAAATTAAAACTGAGATTCGTAGGACATAAACGGAAAACTCTAATTCCGTTAAAATTAAAGATGGAGTAGGCTAGACCAACTTCATTATCTAGAGGCAGACTATACATAATTGTTCAGCAAGCATAGGGTAATCTTTCATGAAGGTTGTTGGTATTACTGGTCATTGAGCTTATTTCTGTCATACTGATGATCACAATTGATAACAATAACATTTATACTTAATGGGTTGTTCAATATTAATATTGAAAACATGTAATGCAAATATATACTTGATTAAGTTTTATGGTATCCCGATTCCCGTTTATCTTCTAATTCATTTATCGCGAGAAGATATCTTTCCACTTCCTTAAAAAATGTTAAATTGCTCTCAAAATAAATTGGTAAAAAAGTTCTCACTAAACCTTTCATAGTATGATAAAAAAATGTTAAGTACATCAATATTCTTATAAATTGTTTTTTTATTATACCGTTATTTTATCAACTTCATGGTTTAGTTTTATCTTATACATAAACCATAAAATGAGAATTTAAGTTATCTTTTTTTAAAAAAAGTTACCTCATTTGGATTATATATATATTCGGTTCATATATACATAAACTAATGTTAAATGAAAAGAAAAATTCCAAACCCGCGCCGGATGTGACTCGAACCTGAGATTTTTAAGTTTACAATTTTTATCTTAACCATCAGGTCAAGACCTCAATCACGATTTAAGTTTATTCGGGGTACTCACCCCAGCACAGTTCAAACTCGTTTTTATGGGTTGAGTTTGGACACGAATTTTTTTAAAAAAGCTCTGTCCGAACCCATTGAAGCTCAATATTTTATAGGTTGGACTTGGTTAGGTATGAATACCCTAGCCTGGCCTGAGCCCGGTTCGATTTATATTATACATACATACATACATACATACATACATACATACATACATACATACATATATATATATATATATATATATATATATATTGATGTATTATGTTTAATAATTACTTTGTAATTTTATATTTTGACCTATTGAGTTTTTTTTAATCTAAATATAATAGTTCATAAAATAAAATTAAACAATTTAATAAAAATGTCATTTTATGTAAGATTTATATGTAATTATATAATTTATTTCTTTTTTATATATATCAAGTCAATACAAATTTTAAGAGAAAAAAATTAGTATAGACTGTGGGCCGGGTTTGAGAATGACCTTATAAGCTCGATCCGAATCTGAATATTTCAAATGCGGACCAGGTTAGGCTTGAATTGATGTATTCTATGCAAGATCTGATTAAGCCTGACCCAAGCCCGTCCTAACCCACCTAACGAACAGGTCTAATCCATCCATCTATCAATGAATGCGTAAACTTCCATTCCCTCTTGAAAATAGATGCTAAAATAATGTAATATATTTAAATTAAATAATTTGGTTAAATATAAGGGAAATACACGAAAATACAATGTTTGGTATAAATAATTACTTTTTTGTCTATTGCTTAATTTAATTGTCAAAAGTGTATTATCAAGGTTTTGAATTAACATTTCTATCGCCTTATAGTTATCTTGTGATAACTTCGTTGGATTTTATAGTTATCTTATAGTTATTTTAAATCAACGTAATTTTGGTATATTTTTACCATGATTTTATTATACTTTATTTTACAGTATTTATAATTAATGTAAACATGTTATATTTATGTTTTTTTATTTATTTTTTGTGTTTGAATTTATTTTTGATATAATAAAATCACATTTTATAGTTATCTTATAGTTACCATATAGTTTACTTATAGATATATTCAATATAACAAAATCGCATTTTATAGTTATCTTAAAGTTAATTCAAATTGATGTAATTATGTTTTATTTTTGCTATAGTTTACTTGTAATATGTCAAATTGATATAGTTATGTTATATTTATTTGTATTTAATTAAGTATGTGTTTTAACTATGTGGCAACTATAAAAGAACTATAAAATAAAATATGTATCGGTAAAAAAAGTTCAGAAAAAGTATAGCATCATGGATCTTATTTTGAAGGGAAACATAAAGATAAAGAAAACATTCTAAAGCGGCATGTTGAAAAAATAAACGGTTTGTGAGATAAATTAAAAATAAGAAATTAGATTTATAAAAAAAAAGAATGTAAAAATGTAAATAAGAATACTTTAGAAGGTAAAGCTTCGAATGTTGGAAACATACTAATTATATAAATTGATCTAAATATAAGCTAGGCATTTTCTTTGAGTGAGTCTAACAATCTATATATACAGGAATAAAATAATATTAATGCGGCTGCTTAACGTCTCATTTTCTTTTACACATAAATCTAGGGGTGAGCAAAATCTAGTTTGGTTCAAACCCGAACCAAACCGAAAAATGAAATACGTGAAAAATAATAATCGAATTCGAAATGAAGTATATTTGATTTGGTTTGAACTAAATAAAAAAATTGATTTGGTTTCAATTCAGTTTCGTAATTAATCGAATTTTTTAAAATCTATAATATACAAATAATTTATTATATATATATATTTATGGTTTAGAGTTATAAGAGCGATGTTCATATATTGTTATTTTGATATGAAATGAATTTAATATTTATTTTATTGATATAGTTTTATTTTTTCAAAGCCTGATGTATAGTTTAACTTGACATGTATTATATAAATTTGATATTTCAATTGTATCTCATAAAATTTAATAAAAGCAAAACCAAAAATCAATAACATAAAATGAAATGATATTACTATCTTCCAATTATAAATAAAAAATAAAGTGAAGTGATAGTAAATAATGATAACTGGGTAATTAAAAAAAAAGAATGTGGCATTAGTAAATTGGTAATTCTATATTGACACTAGCTTGTTTGACACTCATTTACATTTTACAATTTCCATCTTTCATCTTTGGGTAATTAGATCTCCACCATAAGATGAAAACAAGATGGATGGTGGAAATTGCATAGTATCAACGGGTGTCAAATAACTGATGTCAATATAGAATTACTATAAATAAAAAGGTGATAAATAAGAAAGGGAGATAGTGTTAATATTAGTTTATGTATACATGAATTGAAAATGAATATAAACAAAATTTATTAATTATGTATTCGGTTTGGTTCGGTTTTCCTCCGATTTTTATTACAAAAATCGAAATCGAAATATTATAATTTTTAAAAATGAGACAGAATTTAATTCAGTTCAATTTTTTTATTCGACTTGGATTTCGTTTTCGATGTCAGTTCGGATTTTAACATCCCCGCGTAAATCTGCAGAGCCAAGGGTTAGAAATTAAAGGTCGTTTTTAATTTTGAAATTGTTGGTACTGGAGTTGGCTCCAAGTTACTGGAGCGGCCCCTAATTCAACCCTTAACGGGTATATTCTCTCTCTTTCCCTGTAATCTGGAGCGTCGTTAATTCTTCTTGACTGCGGGTACATTCTCTCTGGTTCTCTATATAATCTGGAGCAACCCCTTATTCAACTTCAACAACGGTTACATTCATTTTTTTTTCCTCCTCCTTCGCCGCACTGCCCCATCCCTTCTCCGTCTGATTTGATCGCTGTGCTGCGGCTATGGCTTTTGATCTTCAAGGTATTCATCCCTAGTTTCCTATTTTGTTTACCGCATACTCATTGGTTTCTTTAAGTTACTCTTTTGTTTAATACTTTAATTAAATCGCTCGGACATTACAATAATTGATTTTCTGAGTTTTTTATATGATTTTAGATATACTGTAGCATTCTTAATAACCCTCCGTCGGATCTGATCCTCGAATTCCTAGTTTCTTATTAAACCCCTTTTGTTACGGTTTTGACCGCATAATTATCCGTTTCTTTAAATTGAGTTTCTCATATGAGTTTGGAGATTTTCTAGCATTCTTCATAACGTGGAAGTGAAAATCGAAGATTTCAGAGATTTAGCATAATTCGATTAAGAAAATGCTTTTTGTCGGACCTGATCCCTGTTCTGCGGCTATACCTTCTGATTCTCAAGGTATATTATCGAACCCCTATTTTTTTATTAAACATCGTTTTTTAACGGTTTTGACCGCATAATTATTGGTTTCTGTCGATTACTTTTTTTTAAAATTGAAACGATATTGACCAAATCGATTTTCCGAGTTTTTTTTATGATTTTGGTGATATTCGAGCATCTTTATAACTTGGAATCGAAGATTTGAGGGTTTTGGTATAATTGGCTTCCAATGATTAATGAGGACAAAACTGAAAATTAATATTTCGTTTTGTGACTTGTTAGCATTTGCTATTTTTCAGGTTAATTAACAATCCTAATTTTACTCTAAAAAATCATCTTAATTAACAACCTCAGAGAAAGCAATACTTATTTTCCACAAATTTACATTAATTTTCTCACCACTGCATTCGACAATTTTAGTGCAAATGAGTTTGTCCATGAGGCTACCATTGTGGTATGCTGCAGGTAATGCTATCTAATGTATTTGAAAGTCCTGATCTTGCAGATGAAAGATTGCATTGTACCAAGCTGTAAAAAATTCTAAAAAATAGGACAATTTTTAGATCCCTCATGCTTATTCTCCGATAATAAAATCCTTGGGCTCATATTAAATTGTTTTTATGTATACCAGGGAAATGGGGATGGAATTTTGTTGCACCTTGGGCATGCTGGAGAAGCAGCAGGCTGGAGAACTCAAGAAAGCTGCAGGTTCACATGAATGGTATTTTGAACTTTTTTGAGAGGGTGACGAAGATTTGATCAAGTTCAGTGTTAGTTATTCCTGAATGCCCTGTTGTCATTTTTCGTTTTCTTTGCTTGTTGTGTGTTGTTTGGTAGCACATTATGATAACATTAAGAAAATATTTCACGGTTCTATTTTTTATGGCTTTTAAATGGCGCTTCTCTATTTTCTTAGACTCCAATGAAACAGCATAAAGATTGCAATTTTTCATATGCTGGTCTGAAGACTCAATTGAGGGTGGCAATTGATTCAAGAGATATGTACGTTATAGACATTGAGATTATTTCTTCTCTATTTGTATAAGCAAGTTTCTCTGTAGTCGCCTATAAGAAAGTTACTGTGTTCCCTTTTCAATTTTGACTATTGTTGCACTACATATTCTGTCCAGCAATGCTGATTTTCCAATATCCCTTGCAAGTAGCCAAGACAGAGGCTTCAGAGCTGATATTGAGGCATCCTTTCAGGTTTTCTCTTTCTTCTTAAATTTGGGAATGCATTTTTGCTCATTCTGAAACCTATTTCTCATTCAGCGAGTTGCAGTGTTGCATTTGGAGGAGAAGTGTGAGCGTGCAATTGATTGGGCAAATACGATTGAGCCTTCTATAAAACATCTGGTGAAATAAATTGCAATTTTTTATCTATGTGTATTTCATTCCACATCTTATGATCAATTTCTAGTTTCACCTCTTGCAGGATCTCGGGAAGTGTGGCATCAAATCAATATATGCGTTCTAGGCTTAATCAAACTGTGAAGAAGAAGAACCTCAAACTTGTATGCCCTCCTCCCAGCGTATGTACCGATAATGGTATGATCTGTAGTCTAACCTTTATGCCTATTATGCAGGTTTTACAAGTAGCATTGACTTGCTTAGGTAATTTGGATTTCAGCATATGTTTTTGCTTACTTAGGAAATACCTTGTGCAATTGAATTTCTCGATAGTTACGCAAGAAAGACAGTTCCAAAGCATATCTATATTTACAGTTGTTAGTTTTTGAAGTTGAGGTCTGAAGCATGCATTTCACTTTTATACTCTAATTTTTCCACTCATATCATGGTTTTTGTGCTAGAACATGACATTGGTTAGTCTATTAAGTACTTCCGTAGTATGTGGAAATTAAAAAAGGTAATATATTAGAAGCAACGAAGATGTTTGCATAATACTGTTATTGAAATCTGTTTATGAGATGAGTTTGCAGTGGCAGCTGGCCTGATGCAATTCTAATTCCTTGAAGGTAAAACTTGTCAATTAAATCGGTAAATGGGATACCTTATATCTTAATTTCATGCTGCAGAATTTCTGATATTGATAGCTAATTGTAGGGAATGTGAACAATGCTAACAAGGCATTCTTGATTTCTATTTGGCCTCACAATAAATTGCCAGAGCAGAATAGGTAGGTTTGAGCATGGATTGTGATGTGTTTTGTTCTTGTATTATTTCCGTTGTAATGTTATTTTAATTTTAAAGCATTAATTATGCACTCTTGCTGCTTGTTCATTCTTCTTTTACTCATCTCCTAATTAATGGAGGAGAAATGATAGCTCAGAAAATGTCCAAATATTATCTGTCAATCAAGGAACAAACAACAGAGGTAAGATTTTCTTGTCTGCATACTAATTAATGGGTTTTGGCATAAAATGCTAAAGTATTTTTTCTTTTCCATTATCTTATTTCTTGCAGACAGATGTTTCTGTGTTTTATGTACAATTTGATTTGCAATGAACAATTATAAGCAATAAAGAAAGACAATTTTGAGAAATTTTGATCAGCAGCCATTCCAAATTACAAACCCTAGCTCTCACAAAATGAGAAGGCTGTTAAAACTTGCCTCTTGATTACTTACACCGGCAATAATACCTGCCCTACTGGTACTTTTCTCGTTTCCTATATTTTTGTGCTTCACTTCGTTATTCTTTTTTGCCGGAAAAAAGGGTATTTTTTAATGATTGTCCTTTTTGTTTGATTTTCATGATTGTTAAAGACATTTGCTTGATTTGAAAATGTTTGTTGCATTGCATCAAACATGCCCAATTGTTTCATGTTATTAAATTTTTATTATATTAACATGGCATGTTACTTTTTGCATTTCTTCATTTTGGGAAGGTTTTTTGGAACATGGATTTTTTATGACATGAGTAATTCATTTTTAAGCTTTTTGAGAAGTTCTTGTTATTTAACTTGAAAGTTTAAAAATTAGATTAATAATACAAATATGAACAATGATTGTGTGATTGAGTGTTCCGTGCACATTACATTGATCGATTCTGGATTCATGAATACTATTTAGAGACACATATTTTTTTGCTTTTTGTAATTTGTATGTATAGAAATTATCTAATAAGCATTCATTAACTGAAATTGAATGTAATCCTGTTACTTTAGCATGTCAATGCTGAAATTTATGATTATGCTCTATCAGTCTTTTTATGAGTTTGAAGAAACTTCTCTGCTGGTTATCTATCATACAGCTAGTTTAATTTTCGAACCATTGTTTACATGAGCACAATAATGTGCCAACTGTTTTCGACAATTTCAGTGCAATTGTGGCTGTCATTGGGGATACCGTTAATCTCAGATTTTGGGATCCCACAGGTAATTCTGTCAATTTTTTCTTTTCCTTTTTTTCCTATATTACTTCTGTATTTTCTGTTTTTTAGCATTCTTTTGCGCGAACTCGTCAGGGGATTATAACAGGTTAAAGACGCTCAAGTTACCTCGGCAAAGCTACTTGCAAATATGTTTCTAAGAAGGTTCTGATTGTTATAGAGTACAAAAAGGTTATTATTTTTCATTTGAGCTGCAACTTACACTGATACATGATGCTGATTATAATGTTAATTTTTTGGTTTGATTTCCAGTGGATTCCAGAGTTGAAACAATATGCATATGATGTCCCAATTGTTTTTGTTGGGCCACAGATTGGTAAGTTTTTCTTTCCAATTTGTTGTATTTGTTTCAATAATTGATGCATATTGATTTGAAACTAATTTGTTTTTCTTACTTCACATTCTCTATTTACATTTAGTCTTCATAGTGAAAAATGCAAACTTATTTGTGTTAATTTATTTTTACATCCTTAAGCATCAAATTCATAATGTTATAGCTCTGAGTTTAATTTCCTTTTGTGTGGTCATCTGAAATAGTCTGCTAGCACCTAAGCCCAAGTTTTAGGCTTGAATAGGCACATCCATGGCATATATTACCCTTGTTTCAATAAAAAATTGTAGGTTGTGCATATGCGACAATTAAAATAAAGATGAAGATTGTGGAGAAATGATAGTTCGAAAAACATCCACTGATTTTGTGTTAAATAATTGATTGACAAACAACACAGGCAAGATTTACTTATTTATTTGTTTGCAATGTACTTATAGATGAGTTTTGCGATGAATGCTAAAGTTTTTCTCTCCTTTTCCTCCATATTATTTATTGCAGGTAGATATTTCTGTGTTTTGTGTGCAATTTGATTTGTGATGAAGAATTATACGCAACAAAGAAATACAAATTGCAGAGATATTGAGAAGCTTCCTCTCCCTTCTCCAAACCCTAGCTCTCGTAAAAAATACCCCAACCGCTCTACGACATATTAATGAGAGAAAAATCGCCCGACCAAATGATGTCCTTGGTAAAACTTACCTCATGATTACTTTCCCTACCATTTTTCTCCCTCGTGTTTCATATTGGGAAGTTGAAACTTTTTGGTACTTAGGATTCTAATGTCCAATACAGATAATTTATTCTGAAGCTTTTTACTTTTATTTACCTTTAAAGTTTAGACTAATAATGTAGATATGGACAATAATTGTGTGATTGAATGTTCCGTGCACACTACATTTGCCTTTGTTATTTGAATATATAGATATGATTGGATAATTGACTGTCCTGATAACTTTAGCATGCCACTGCTGAAGTTTATATTAATTCTTTTTGTAAGTTTGTAGAAGCTTCTCTAATGGTTCTGTCATGAAAATTATGTGGTAATTGTTTCATGTTTTTTTATTCGTTTTATTTCAGTGTTAACAATAATCGGTCCATGAACATTGGGAATCATGCATAATTTTGTGCATTTACTTTTGTTTTTCTTCTCTTCCTTTCTGTGGAACCGCGGAATCAATTTTTATTAGAATTTGAATCAATTTTCGAATGCACAATTTGTAACTTGCTGCAGGTTTGGTACTCCAGCTGGTCTTAGGCTTGATCCACAAAAAAATAACTCAGAAGAGTTTAAGATAAAAGAGTATATAAGTCTTTGTGCACTTGATTTTTGAATTTGAATTGCTTCGTCATTTCAAATCATTGTTCAGTTGCTAATCGTTTCTTTTATTGTTTTAATTTTACATACACTTGACTGCTGATGAATATGTGAAAAAGAAGCTCGATTTAAAAGATTTGCGCCCACTTCCAAGACAGATGTAGTTGAAAAAAAAAAATAAAGCTTAGGATAAACATAGTCTAGTGTTACAGGTCTATTGTTTTATTTTTACAGGTCTAGTGTTCTAACTTCTGATCTGACTTCCTTAGTGATCTCTGTCCAATTTTCATTTATTGGCTGATATTCCAGGTGCAGTATGGTTCAATTTGGGAGGGGTGTTTTTCTACTAACATTGATAAGATCATGATGTGATGGTGAGATTTTTTGGTTTCAGATGCATCTAATATCATTATGCTGTGAAGTCTTATTAATGAAGAGCCACCTTAGTTTGCTAACGTAGTCTAAAATCAGTGATAAATATAAAATTCCTTAGTTAGAGTTTGCTGGTAAATATTTGTTGCGTAAATAGGTCTATGTTTTTCCAAAAATTTGTGATGTTTGCAATTCTGATTGAACAGGTCTTCTATCTCAGTGATGGGACATGTCTTGCTGAAATTTGCATTTAGCAACAGCATCTTGATCATTCAATTAACAGCAGTCAGCAGTGTTATGCAGGTTTTACGAGTAAGCATTGACTTCTCAGGTATTTTGGATTTCAGCATATGTTTTTTCTTTATTAGGAATTACCTTGAGCAATTGAATTTCTCAGTAGGTACTCAAGAAAGACGGTTTCAAAGCAGATCTATAGTTATGTTGGCATTTACAATTACTTTATTAGTTATTAATTTTGGTCCGAAGCATGCATTTCACTTCATTGTCGCTTGCTTTTGTACTTCAATTTCTTCCGCTCATATTATGGTTTCGTGCTAGAACATGACATTGATTAGTCTATTAAGTACTTCTGTATCATAAAGAAATTAGAACAGACTATAGATGAGAAGCAACAAATATGTAGAGATACTACTGTTAAAATCTGATCATGATGGGTGAATTTGTAGTGGCAGGCTTGATGTAGTTCAAATATCTTGAAGGTAAAACTAGTTAATAAAATCGGTAAATGGGAAACTGTATATCTTAATGTCATGATCCAGAATTTCTGATATTAATAGCTAGTTTTCGGGAATGTGAACAATGCTAAGGTGTTGTTGACTTCTATTTGGCCTCCCAATAATTTGTCAGAGTATAATAAGAAGGTTTGAGCGTGGATTGTGATGTGTTTGGTTCTGCTATTCTTTTCAGCCTTAGGTCTGACAACTATTTATACGCTCTTTCTGCTTGTTCCTTCTCCTTTTACTCCTCTTTAATTAATGGATGAAAAATGATAGCTCAGAAAATTTCCAGCCATTCTTTGACATTTAAGGGACAAAAAACACATGTAAGATTTTTTTTTGTCTGCATACTTATTAATGGGTTTTGTGATGAAA
Source organism: Euphorbia schlechtendalii (assembly GCA_949673415.1). Classification (NCBI taxonomy): domain Eukaryota; kingdom Viridiplantae; phylum Streptophyta; class Magnoliopsida; order Malpighiales; family Euphorbiaceae; genus Euphorbia; species Euphorbia schlechtendalii. The sequence goes on along the minus strand of CATIWQ010121467.1, from coordinate 3,277 downwards.
TGCTTAAGTTTTATTCTTTTCCTCCATGTTATTATTGTAGACAAATGTTTTTGTGTTTTATGTACATATTGATTCGCGACAAAGAATTATATGCAACAAAGGAAGACAATTTTGAGAGATAAGGAGCAGCAAACAATCCATTCTCCAAACCCTAGCACTCACAAATTGAAAACTTGCCTCTTGATTACTTACACCAGAAATAATACCTTCCCTATGGTACTTTTCTCGTTTCCTCTATTTTTCTGCTTCATTTTGTAATTTACTTTCGCCTTAATAAACGGTATTTCTGACCGGTTGCTCTTTTTGCCTGATCCTCATGATTTTTGAAGATGTTTGCTTGATTTGAAATTGTTAGTTCCATCAAACATAGCCCAATTGTTTGCTGATTGAAGCTGGACATTAAATTTTAATTATCTTAAACCTTGCATTTTTTCCTGCATTTCTTCATTTTGGGAAGGGTAAAAATTTTTGGAACATGGATTCTATTGTCTAATATGGGTTATTCATTCTAAAGCTTTTTGAAAAGTTCTTGTTGTTCAACTTTAAATTTAAAACAATAGATGAAAATATAGATATGAGCAATGATTGTGTGATTGAGTGTTCCGGGAACTTTACATTTGTCTATTCTAGATTCATGAATACTATTCAGAGACACATTGTTTTGCCTTTTGTTATTTGTATATGTAGAATTGATTGAATAATCATTCATTAATTGAACTTGAATGTAGTCCTGGTAACTTTAGTATACCAATGCTGAAATTTATGATTAAGTTTTGTCAATTATTTTGATGAGTATGTGGAAGCTTCGGTAGTTGTTATCTATCATACAGTTACATTAATTTTCTGACCATTGTTTACGTGAGCATGATTATGTGCCAACTGTTTTCGACAACATCAGCGCAAATGTGGTCGTCAATGGGCCTACCATTAATCTCAGAGTGTGGGATACTACTTGTAATTCTATCAATTTTTTATTTTCCTTTTTTCCAATAGATACTTCTGTATTTTCTTGTTTTGTCTTAGCATGTTTTTCCACGAACCAGCCAAGAGGGATTATAACAGGTTAAGATGTTCGAGTTACCTTCGAGGTGATATTTTCATACTGGCATTTTCCCTCATCAACAAAGATAGTTACATAATGATTCTAAGAAGGTTCTGATTGATACAGACTAGAAAAAGGTTGTAATATTTCATTTCAACTTCAACTTACAGTGACACAGCATGATGATTATAATGTTAATTTTTTTGTTTGATTTCCAGTGGATTCTAGAGTTGAAACATTATGCATCTGGTGTCCCAATTGTTCTTGTTGGGACTCAGCTTGGTAAGTTTTTCTTTCCATTTTGATGTATTCGTGTCAATAATTGGTCTTTGCTGTGATGTTGCATATAGAGTTGAAATTAATTTGTTTTAATTACTTCACATTCTCTTTACATTAAGTCTTTATACTTAGAAAATCAAATTATTAATACCATAGCTTTGAGTTTAATTTCCTTTGCTCGATCATCTGAAACAGCTGCTAGCACACAAGTGCTAGGTTAGAAAAGGCACATCCTGGACATATGCTACCCTTGTTTTTTTAAAAAATATTGTCGGTAGTGCATATGCGACCTTTAAATAAGGATGAAGATGGAGGAGAATTGATAATTTGGCAAATGTCCACTGGTTCTGTCAAGTAATAGGCAAGATTTACTTATTCATTTGTCTGTAGTGTACTTATTGATGAGTTTTGTGATCAAATGGTAAATTTTTTCTCTCTTATCCTTCATCTTTTTACTGCAGACATAATTCTGAGTTTCTGCTACGGATTGCTGTGTTTCTGCTAAGAAGTCATCTATTACGAGCAAGGCTGGCAGAGGGACTTGAGAAGAACTTGCCTCCTTTATTCCTTTACTGATAGGTATTACTTTCAATCTCTGCTACTGATTTTATTTCGATAACTGGCATTTTGCACAGGTGGTGGCTTGCTGGTTTGAAAAAGTAATATGCTAAAGTTGTTAATTTAATATTCATTTACTATAGTCTTCTAACTTCTGACTTTTTTAGTTGATTTCTTTCCCTTTTCGTTTCCTGCTTGATATTCTTGTTGCAGTATGGTCTGATTTCAGAGAGGTGATTTTCTACTAACATTTTTTTAGATTGTGATATAATGGTGAGATTTTGTGGTTTCAGATGCATGTAATATCAATTTTCTGTGAGGCCTTAAGTAATGAACAGCCATCGTGGTTTGCTAACATAGTCTAATATCAGTGATAAATAAAAAATCCTCGAGTTTATGTTTGCTGGTAAGTATTGGTTTCATATATATAGGTCTTTCTTTTCCATAAGTATGTGATGTTTGCAGTTCTGATTGAACAGGTATGTCTCAGTGATGGGACATGTCTTGCTGAAATTTGCATTTAGCAATTGCATCTTGCTCATTCACTAGCAGCAGTGAGCAGTGTTATGCAGGTTTTACTAGTAGCATTGACTTGCTTAGGTACTTTAGATTTCAGCATATTTTTTGCTTACTTGGGATACCTTGTGCAATTAAATTTCTCGGTAGGTATGCAAGAAAACAGTTACTAAGCAGATCTATAGTTATGTTGGCATTTACAATTATTAGTTTTGAAGTTGGGGCATAAAGCGTGCATTTCACTTCGTTGTCCCTTGCTTTTATACTTCAATTTTTTCCACTCGTTATGGTTTTTTTACTAGAACATGACATTGGTTTGTCTATTGATTGCTTCTGCATTATATAGAAATTAAAATAGATTATGCATGAGAAGCAACAAAGATGTCCGTGTCATAGTAGTCAAAGGCGCGCCTAGGCTCCAGGGCGCACCCTTGCCCCTCAAACTGGGGCGAGGCACGCCATCATTAAAGGCGCGGCCAAGGCGCGCGCCTTTTCCTGGGCGCAAGGCGTGCGCCTTGGTTAGCCTTTACTGATTAGGAGCATTCCGGCTCCGACAACCACTTTCCGGTTAGTTTTTCTTCTCTTTTATGGTCTCTCTCATCCTCCTCTGCTCTCTGTTTCCTCTTTCTATCATCTTCTCACTGATTTTTTTCAATATTTTCAGTCAAAAATAGCCAGTGGCAGAGCTAGGGGGAGGCGGAGGGTGGCGGCCGCCTCCCCTTTTAGCCGGAATTTTGAGACCCCCCTTACAATATTTCCCCATCTTCCTTGCCGTCGCCTCCCTTGTTTTTCTGCAGAATCCCGATTCTAACGATTTATGAACTCGGTTGAAATCTAAGTTAGTTTCTCGATTCTTCAACAAGAGAAGAAAAGGAAGAGAAA
>CATIWQ010121438.1:0-26151 GCA_949673415.1 Euphorbia schlechtendalii | reverse complement strand
ATTAGGGCGTCTAGAATTGTATTTGTTGATGTTATTTAGTGTACGAAATATTCTTGATGATTTTGCATGTTTTTCTCTACTAAACTTGTTCTTAGGAAATATCTATATATTTTACATTTTCTCTAGTCTGTTCATGCATCTATCTATTCATCAGTCTATCAACCAAACCATCCAAACCCTACAACTTATCTTATTTCATTTGTTCCGTAACTCTAGTTGGTCTTTAGAACCGAATTCCTTCCCTGTGGGATCGATATCTTTTAAAATTACATCGAAACTATATACTTGCAGTGGTCACCATTTTTCTATTTGATAAGTGGTATTTACAACACCTGTTCGTATTTTGAACATTTATCATATCGGTAGAGAAGTGGGGAACAAGGTTTTTGGCACCGTCATCGAATTTAAGCCTATCGTAATGAGTATGGTCAAAATCTTGCGATCACTAGCATCCTGCAATCATTCATGTGATGGCCTTTAGCTCGGTGGTACTCGTAGTACTTGTTAAAATCTCTTTCAAGTGTTGTTCCCTCTGGATCTTAGGGAATAGAATATTCTTCTTTTCTATAATCTCTTTATCACTATCAAAATCTAGCTAAGGGATGCATTAAGTATGGGACAATCTTCTTCTCAGTTATGGTAACCACCTCCTTTTCTACTTAAGACGCCTTACTCTTCTTTCATCATACTGGGATCTATCTTCCTTCCTTACATCCTCTTCTAGCTTCCTCTTCTCCGACTAAAGTTCATCTCATCTGCTGGATAAAATCTTTTACCATGCCCAACATCTGTTACAGGCTATTTGGGTGCCTGGTTAAAATGAGATTCCAATTTCTGTTTCTCATTCCTTTTAGCATTGCATCTTTAACTGTGCTGAAATCAATATCCCTCACCTCTAAGAAAGCCTCATTAAAACAATTATAGTAGTCGCGAAGGATTTCCTCTTGGCCTTGCAAGATCTCATGCAAGCTTCATATCACAAGCCCTGTCGGGGCGGAGCCTAAGAAATATTTATAAAGAGTGTCACTTAGTTTATCCTAACAACCAGTGGAATTGGGTGCTAGTGATGTAAACCCTTGAGCAGCTGACCCGCTGAGAGAGGAAGAAAAATATATGTATATATAAGCTTTTGTTGCACCAGCCATTTCCATTATGTTTGCGTGCTAGTTCGTGTCGTCTTTACTCGTACATCTTCCCAAATTAGGTAAACAAGTCATTCGAGATAGGGTTTGTTCAAGGATGTTCTTTTTGAATGGCGAGACATTGGTTTTCGAAGTCACCTCCTTATAAGGAACTACTAGCTTTGTGAAAACCTTCTTGGCTTTCTTCTCAAATTCTACGTCATCATCCTCTTCATCGCTTTCCACTTCAATAGGCCTATTAGCCTTATTTATCTTAGCAAGGGGTTCAGGCTACATGCCTGATCCTAGGTTTGAAATTACGACTAAAGTTGGTCCAATATCTCCAATCGGTATACTACCATCCTTCATGGAAGCCACTAGCCCTTGGAGCAAGCATAATTATGTGGAATGGTTGATGGAAGCTCTTTCTAAGTTTGGCAGAGTAGTGTCTTCAGCTTAGATGGTTCGAATGGGCGTAAAAGAGATCACGAGACTTGTGAAAGGAATGGATGAGGTGACAGGTGGATTTATCACTTGATTGTAGAATTGAGGCAGCATGTGTTCCCTTGAAGCTCTTTCAAAATCCTACATCAAATTGTGGGTGGGCACCGCATCTCGCCTTGATATGATCAACCCATCCCTATTCAAATCTCCATAAATTACGCCTGATGTTTAGTAGGTATTAAGCATGATTTTTTTGTAGGCTTCCATTTCATCTAGGGTAATGTTACACTTCTGTTGTAGATTTAAAAGGGGATTACCATCCTCTGGACTTCTACCGCTTAAGGGGCCGCTTACCACCGTGAATAGTGGTATCACGTTGGAAGTGATCATCGTTGTGGGAGGAATAAATGTTCCCATCTGGTTGTTTTCCCCTTTTGAAGTGTTAGTATCATCACCCTTCCCATCGTGAGATATGATGAACTAACAATTTTTTGGAAATTTTCCGATCGTCAGAAAGTTCTTTGTAGGAACTGAAGTTCTTATCTGAGCAAGGAAATCATAGTATGCTCATTGCACCAATGAAGAATTAGTATTGGAAAGTGGTTCCACGTGCTAATTCTCTGACTGAGATTCTCATTTAGCTCCTCTCCTTGGTTGTAGATGTTTCTACAAAACAAAATAGATCGCTATGATAACTAGCTGATTGACCGGCGTAGCCTCTCCGATGTTTAAGTTAGATTGGATTTAAGAGAGGCAAAAATGAGTTTGAGTATTAAGAAAAATGTACCTTTTAATGTGACCAAAGGGGTCCATTTATAAATTTTTTTAATAATTCCTGATTAGGTCAGGAGAGGGAGTTATATCCCGAATAGAACTCTTGACTAAATAGATACTTATCTCCTTAATAGGATAGAGTTTGCTTCCTATATGAGAAGAGTCTTAATTAGAATAGATTACCTTCATTTCAAATAAGCTCTTATGAAGTCGAATCTCGATTGGATTCTACTCCTTAGCTGTTGGGATCTATCTAGGTGGACAAACTGCCTTAGCTTGACAACCGCCTAGAGCTTTCCCTTTATTGAGATAAGGTCAAACTTTGTCTTCTTTAACATCTTGAGGCGGCTTTACCTCGTCTGGCTGGCATCCGTGTGACAAGTATGCGCCTAGCAATATTTGACTATATTATCACAAATTATGTTGTATATTATAGAATTAAAATAATTTGGTTATAACCATAATGGAACCAAACCAAAATTGGTTCGGTCGATACTAAACAAAGTATAATTTGGTTAGGTTTCGATTTATATTTTTCTATCATTACGAGTTTTGGTTTGGTTCAGTTTGGTTTAGGTTGATTTTTAAACCAAATTGAGCTTTCCTTACCCTTACTCATCTCCACTACATCACATATAATTTCATATGTATACCGCCTTATGAGGATAGGTACTTTGCATCTATGTCTCTATTCAAATCTCCCACACTTTTAATCTACCCTATTTCATGTCTCTAGATGTTCTTTTAGGGTGAGACCGAACATCTTCGCCACTTGTTGGGTGATGAACATTGCTTCCTCCATCAATGATCAAGTTGTACTTCTCTTCTTGAACAAGAGACTACATTCGAAATGATTGGTTATGTTGCCATTGATCCTGTTTGTTTTGACAATCATCTTACAAAGTAGACATTGTATCTTTTACTTAGCTCTCTCCATTCATTAAGAGGTTCACTGTACTCCTCTTTTACATGTGTCTCTTCATCCCAAAGATTCATATTCTGTACACCAATTTGTTCTCAAACACATCTCTACTTTTTCTTACATTGTGTATTTTTGAACAATTGTGCCTAATGTGTTTTTTAAAGGCAAACTTTGGGCTTTGATACCACTTGATAAGGAATCCGAAGACAATATTGAAGTTTTTAACCTTAAACTAACAAAGAATAAATTCACAAGCCCCCACTTTTCGAAAAACAAGATTTTCCTCTAGGATTCTCAAGTTAAAACTTGAATGTTAATAAAACTTAAAGTACTCCTTCTCTATCCCTACTAGGATAAGATGTGGCTTTGTCCAGTAAGAAAGAATTAGAAGTCGGGTCTATCAGTTTGAGAAGTATGTTCTTATCATACGATATTCTAATTAAAGCTTGCAAAACTTGAATGCTAATAAACCCCAATTGAAATAATACTCAAAGCTCGATATTATTGATTAATTAAATATTGAAAATCATGAATAGAAATAAAAGTAATTGTCTTATTTATAGACTCTCAAATAACCCTAATACTAATACCATAAGTAAGGGTAAATATTTAATTACTAATAAATAAATCCTACCACAAATCTTATGAGAAATTTAAATAAAAAAAAAAATCTAAATTATAAACTTAATTTAAAGATAAATAAAATACTAATTAAAAAATAAAATAATTAATTGAAAGATGATAATCTTGAATCAAACTTATTTTAAGATTTAGTTGTCCTAATCATTTGTCCAAAAACTATCTCACAAAGAGCGGACATGGGCAAGTACCGCAGGCCGATCGGCCTGCTCCTAGGTCTAGAATGAGCTAATGTCCACATATACATAGAAGATTGTTAAAGTAGTTACAACCGGATCATCCTAGCTGGCAATTAGTTACTCCCTCTATGTAAACATAATTATCGCTTTAAGATTGTTTATCAATAACAAGGTCATACTAATTAAAGTAATAAAAAAACCTATTTACTTACCCCTATGACTTTTATTAATTTAAAAGTTGATTAGATACTTTATCCTTTTTGTTCTTTTTAATGTGTATTAAATAAGGGTAAAATTGACAAAATATTCCAAAAGGTTACATTTGAAGGGTAAATAATCCTAATACTAATGCCATAAGTAAGGGTAAATATTTAATTACTAATAAATAAATCCTACCACAAATCTTATGAGAAATTTAAATAATAAAAATATATAAATTATAAACTTAATTTAAAGATAAATAAAATACTAATTAAAAAACAAAATAATTAATTGAAAGATGATAATCTTGAATCAAACTTATTTTAAGATTTAGATGTCCTAATCATTTGTCCAAAACCTATCTCACAAAGAGCGGACATGGACAGGTACCGCAGGTCGATCAACCTGCGCCTAGGTCTAGAATGAGCTAATGTCCACATATACATAGAAGACTATTAAAGTAGTTACAACCGGATCATCCTAGCTGGCAATTAGTTACTCCCTCTATTTCAAAACAATTTTCGCTTTAAGGTTGTTTGTCAATAACAAGGTCATACTAATTAAAGTATTAAAAAAACCTACTTACTACCCCTATGACTTTTATTAATTTAAAAGTTGATTGGATACTTTATCCTTTTTGTCCTTTTTAATGTGCATTAAATAAGGGTAAAATAGATAAAATATTCTGAAAGGTTGCATTGGAATAATGCGACAGTTATTTTGAAATTTTTCTAAGATTTGAAAGCGACAGTTAATTTAAAATGGATGGAGTATCTCACTCATTCCCTAACTTAAATAAATGTAAGGTAGTGTATTATAAGTATCTTTTTCTGTAAAATATTTTGACACATCGTGGATTTTGAATTCAGTTTCGAAGGACCTTGCATAAGCATTCACTTACGTAGCTATCTCATCAGACTTATTAAAAAACTAGATCTCGGGGTTTGTCAGAGTGATATTTGAAAATCAAAAGTGATATTAAGCTTCTGAAGCAAGGAAATTATTCGGCACTTCAATACCTCAAAAAGCTCAACAGGAGGTGAGATGATAGCAAAAGCATTAATTGAGACATTACACATTTTAACTCATTTGCAAGTTGCATATTTGTCGGCCAAGCCTGAAAGCTACAACAACATGACTTCCTTTCAGCATAAAATATTTTTATTTCTTTTCTTAACTGTTTCAGCTCAGGGAAGGGCATGTTGAAGATATTCAAGCTGAAACTACAACTTCAAGTAATGAAGTACAACATAAGCAATTGATACAGCAAACAGGCTACATCAGCTCTATATCAGTTAATTTCTATGTATGCGCAAAAGGTTGTTAAGTAGTTATAACTGAATCATCCTAGCTGGTGGTCAGTTAGCTCATCCTCACGTTCAAGTTTAATTAAAATTAATGTGAATAAATGTAAGTTAGTGTATTGTAAATATCTTTTTCTATGACTTCTTTTGAATCGATAAGAAAGAAATCTCTTTTTACCAAAAAAAGAAAGAAAGCTATCAAGCTTCTGTTCAAATAATAAAACGAGGGAGGTATATGTAGATATAAATACAATTTATAAAATAAATGTAGATAATACTATATTTGGTCAAAAATGAGAGATTTTACAATTGTTTATTGAACATTTACTCAAATGACCATCAAATTTTAAAAAGCTTAAACATATCAAATTTCATCGTTACAAAAAATTAATTAATACTTTGCAAATTTCATCAAATATTCTGAAATTTAATAAATTGGTCTTACCGAAACTCTTAAAGTTGCAAATGTTCAAATGAAGAGTTTTATGTCCTGAATACTCAATAAGTTATTTATTAACTAACAAATACATAATCGACTAAAGATATATTGGGCATAGCCATACAATAAAAATTTATTTTAAAAATCACATTCTCATCACATACTTTTTTACATATATAGAATACAAATTGTACCATTGAAATTAAGTCGTGCAAGAGAGAACTTATTCAACAACATTGGCAAATAGGCGATAAGAACTGGCATCGAGAGAGATTTGTCTAAGTGAAGCAACAGCAGCAACAATACCCAATGCTGAGAAAGCAACGCCAATTGTCGCATTCAACCAAAAAATGAAGCTCTTTTTGGACGGCTTAAATGTGAAATTGTAAAAAACAACAGGCAATATAAAGTCTAAAGGCATGTATCCAAATGCTCCAATTAAGGAATTTATATCTCCGAAGAATGGAAGCATTGCAGCAATTACAGTCGCTATTATCACCGACAGAGACCTTGTTATTAGCCTTGGAATCACATTTCTTGCTGAGAATTCTTTGCTGTTTGGATCGGAAAATACTCGTTCTAACACCTCGTTTGTTGGTTGCAAGTAAAGCTGCATAAAGCTAAAAAGTTACGTCTTGTCTACACGGATTCACCGATTATAAACGGACATATATGTATATTAGGATTTGGATTGTCTATAATCAAGAGATGACTTGTCAGCAAAAACAAAAAGTGCATCACTTTGCCTTCTAACAAAATGAGATATTTGAAAAGGCAAACCAACCTGAAACTGACAATTGATTTCAACAGCAAAAGGAGTTATTGGGTCAAATCGAAAGTTTAGAGGGTTGTAAGTTTTTTTGGGACAAGTTCGATTCGGTACTAATGTATTAGGGTAAATTTAAATTAAAGCTTTTGTGACCTATAACCCTTAGTTCTTTACAAATCATGTAAGATGTATATATTGTGACCTATAACCCTTAATTCTTTACAAATCATGTAATATGGACCAAATTATGGGATATTGGATGTGACCTAGTAAGTACAAAATCTATAAGCCCAAAAGAGAATACTGAAATAATGGTACTTGTTTGTGGGTTGAGCTTGGTTACTCTGACACAGCGGATATACACAAGATTGGATTATAGTCGAAAATTGATGAAATCGCAAAATCAACAACAATGATTCTTCACAATTCTCTTAGAAATCGCATAAACTAAGAGAAATTGGAAAAATTATTAATATGAAATTCTTATGACCGTAAAACTGTCAATTGAAGGTGCTACACGCCTATTTATAACCTGGGGGAGCCATGTGCAAAATGGCAAAACAAAATAACAAGCACACAAAGTTTTAAGAAAATGCAATATAGTCCGTAAAACAGATTAACGTAAAATTGAAAGCCTAAACGAAATTATTTGGCCGAAAAATGACGTAGCATATTGCATATAGCAATGATTTTTATTCACAGACCGATTCAGATGAAAATAGTGCAAGAATTTACCGCAATCCAAAACTTGAGAATTCACCCATTTTAGCGATCAACCTTCTCTAGGTAGGCTAATGCCCTCTCATCTACATCATACTCTTTATACATTTGTTATTCCGATCTGAAACATGTATAAACCTTTTCTATTTGACTTATGCTCTAGTCTTAGTACACATGTTATATACTATAGATATTAGCATTACTCTTACTATCCTAAGACTTAAGCTTGTAAGTAAATTTGAAATGAGAAATATAGCTAGAGTAAGGATCTTACCACACCAGCAGCTGATAGTTGAAGAAGGGTGAAGATGTTGGTTATGAGAATGAAACTTTTAGGGACTAAATATTTTCCGTTGCTAAAAAAGTTGCCAAGTACAAAGCCTTCAACATTGTTACCAAAAGCCCAATACCCTGAAATGGCTACACTAAAGAAAGTGACTATTACCACTCCATAACATAGGCACATTCCTTTGAACATCTTTCCTTTTACTGGTTCTGCTATTGTTGCCTGCACCAGTTTCACATTCGTTATTTCTTTCTTAATGTTCTTGTTTTTATACATCTACCACTATGGTAACAACGTTCCACTTTCGATAAGAAATTTACTTACTGCTAAATCAAGTATAGTTATAATAAAGGCTTATTGCATCTGGGATCTCATGAAGTTTGCACTAAACGACTGATATATGTCACCTTAAACTTTCAAAAGTTTCGATAAGCTTATTGAACTTGAAAGAAATGCATCAATTTGCTTTGTACATCACGTGATAGTTTCTGATTGGTTTGACTTTTCAAAGATGTCATATTCCATCTCAAATCATGACATTAATGTGACAAACTGGTGCATTTTTCTTAAAAAAAATTTAGAAAGTTAATTGGAATTTTTGAAAATTGAGGGTGAAGTGTTTAGCAGCATGCAGCTTCAGAAGATTCTCTGCATTTATAGCCTTATAATAAGTACCTGGGTTTCAGGGATAATCCCATTGCCATAAGCAGTGGCAATACTGGCAATGCCATTAAACACTCCAAAAATTTTGTCTCCAGTCTCTCCTTTCAGAGAATAATCCTTGTAATTCTTTGATGAATGTCCTAAATTATAGTTATAGTACTATGTTAGCTGAAGGTAGAATATATTTTTTCTTTATTATATGAACTATTGACCCATTATAATCATATAATTAATGTAACGAAAAAATTACCAATATGGATAGAAGCAGCAGTGGCAAAGGCACTATAAGCAAGGCATAAAAGGGTAGAAATCAAGTTGATGTGTCTCAAAGAGTGGAAAGATGGGATTTGGGCTAATATTAACATTAATCCTCCAAATAACATTATGAACTCATACAGCTTCATATTCCCATTTGGGTTTGCCAATAAATAAATTGCCTGAATAAATACAGCCCATGTTAATCAAATCCTAGAAATAGATATACGTAGATATGAAATTTGTATGGTTTTTATTGTTCATGTAGACATCCCTTTTTAAACCTACAAATATAAACTCTGTATTGAAAAAAGAAACTAGTTTTGCTTCTTGATTAACAAAAAAAGAGAGTTGTGATATTGAGAAAAAGAAAGAAGGAAATTATAAGATTAATTACCTTGATGCATTGACCACCGAGAAGTGCATAAGCAACAACAGCACCATAGCACACTAAAAATTGAATTGGACCCACAAAATACCTGCCCCACTTTGGTCCTAAGGAAATAAGAGATAATAAATATCACATTTAAGTCTTGGTTTCAAACACTTTTTTCGGTAGGCATGAGTACGGTGAAGTGTTGGGTAGAGTCCGGGTAAGGCTATATCATACATTTCACTCCCAGCTTAGCAAACACTTTAAATTTGAGGCTCCGTCTAGGCTCGAGTCGGACTATAAGGTCATTCTCAAAGTTAACTCATGGTCTGTGTTAATTTCTTTAGGTTTGACTAATGCATCAAGATTTCATGAACTTGAAATTTTTTTTCAGATGTTACCTTCAACTTTTAAAAGTTTGCTTATACTTCTGAACTGGGTAAAAGTGCATAATATGTTCCCCTCAATGTCACGTATCAAATTCGGGTTGGTTTGACTTTTCAAATATGCAATTTCTCTCTCCCACCAAAAATTGACACGTGGAGTACGTTAATATGACAAAATGGAGCTCTTTTATCAAGTTCAAGAAGCTAGGTGAAACTTTTGAATGTTCGGGATGACATCCGACAAATATTGCCGAATTTAAAGGGTCTTTTTTTAAAAAAATTTACCTCATTTGAGCTTACATTATTAAATGAAAAGAAAAATCTCCAACTCATCCCGGATGTGATTGAACCTGAGACTTTTAGAGTCTACAGCTTCCGTCTTAACCACTAGGCTAAGATCTCAATCACAAATAGGAAAAATTTAGAGTTGCAACACGAGGGTTTCCCAAGAGGTCACCCATTTTAAAAGGTCTTAACTAACTAAAAATAAAAATATTCTCATTATATATATCCAAGTCTTAAATATAGTAACATTCTTAATTACTTGAATCCTTTGATATAATGCATAAAGTTTTGTATTTAAGTTCCAAAATTCAACAAATAAAAATCTAAAAAAATATTTAAATATAATAAATAATAATATATTTTATAAATAATTATTCACTGTGGCGGACTGAGTATTTGTATAAAACCTAGCCTGACCAGTAAATTTTGGATTTTAACAAGCTTGTTCATGGCTAGACTTTATAAAAAAATGGGTAATTAAACCATATATCAAAAAAGTTATATTTTATTGCTTTTACAACAGTAAAGAATTAATATTCACTTTATCATTTTATTAGATTCTTTTTTTTTGTTTTTACCCTTTTTTACTTGTATCTACCTTTTCTCTCATATTTAATTTGAATTTTGCAACTTCAAACCTCCATATACGAACCGTTGATTTTTTGAATCGACGTCTTGAAATATTTTGTTTATTTTAATTTTATCTTTAAAATGACATGAACTTTGAATTTTTCAAAAAAATAAAAAATTTATCGCAATCTTATTATACAAAGTATAATAGCTGTTTCATAAAAATAATAATTTTTCATGAATGTGTAATGTATAAGAGTGGTATAATGCATTATAAAAAGACTATATAGAATACATTATACAACTCGTATATCATGTGTAACGCCTTCCTGAAAATGTAGTAAAAAATGGCATTATACAAATACAACTATTATATTATGTACAAGATTACAAAAAATTATTTTTTTACAAGAAAGTGAGTTTTGTTATAAACATAACCACTATTATACAATGTATAAGAGCTTTCATATCATATATAAGGTCTTCATGGCATGATTTTCATGGTAAGGTACTGTTATGAACATAAAGGAGAAAAAAATCTATATAAATTCATTATACAACTTTATACCATGTATAACGTCTTCATGAAAAAACTATAAAAAAGGGTATTATACCACAATTATACACTGTATAAGATTGCGAAACATTTTTTTAAAAAAAAAATCAAAGTATATGTCATTTTAAAGATGAAATTAAGAAAGCGTCGATTCAAAAAATTAACGGTTTGTGAGATATACACATTTGAAGTTGCAAAATTCAAATTAAATAAGAAAGATAAGGTAAGTATAAGGTTGACAAAGTAAACTTAAAAAATGATAAAATGAACAAATGTATCTTCTATCTTCTTCTCATGTAAAAGAAAGAAAAATGATTCTTATTTTTTAATTTTGCAAAATTAAAGATTTGTAGAGTCTAAACTTTCATAAAAAATATGATAAATAAAAAATAACCAAAAAAATTGAGTATCCATGCCCGAGCAATAGATGTGAGCTCGGGTTGGACTGGGCACTAAACGAATACCCCAGCTCATTAATAGTTGAAGTGATTACTAACAAGAGTAAAAAGGCAACATAAAGCATTTTTGTTGCGCGCATACTAGTTTTGTGGTACACAAATGTGTTAAGTTGTTAATCTTTTATAGTCAAACTTCCAACAAAGTTTCATTCAACACTAAGTTAATTATTTTCAACTAATCAAACAAATTTAGTATGAAAAGCATTTCACCAATTGAGGCACACCAAAAGCCCATACAGTGCACTATGTCCCATTAAGTGTATCTCTTCAACAACCTCACTTCAGCACAAACACGCGTCCCTCACCAACGTACATACTTGATAGCCCTGCACGCTGAAGGAACTAATGCCGAAGCACCATTAGCATTACCCATCGCGTGTGCGCTGAATTACTTTCAGAGCGACCCTTGCCGATTCATCCCACTCCATCTCTCTCCACAGGCGCATTAAATGCAAGACTGACAGGCAGAGGGGAAACATTTAATGCTTAGATGTCGAAAAAGACCTCTGAACAGATTGTCACTTGTGCGAAGCCCACAGGTGGGTCCCGCCCGTCATCATTGCTCGGATTACTATAAATAACAAGGCAATCTCCCACTTTTGAGGTAACTAAAGTCTTGAGACCACACCCGCATCATATCACTCCCCTCTACTAACTTTAGCATCGAAGGGTCTTCGTCAGAAACACTTCCGGCCGGAGACTTGTTTTGCAAGAACCCAGCACGCTGAAGGCCACTGACCTCATCAAGTGGATACCAAATTGGTGCGGTGAGCGTGGAATGCAACCACACCCCAATGACTACTCCCCCGAACAAACCAACCAAACCCCCCGTAGATTTCGGGAATCATCTTGTTCTTGGATACCCCGGAGCCTAGGAATAGGGCTAGAGCTTCGAATCCAATTGCTCAAATCCCCACGCCACAAGCAGGAGAAGAGCCCACCTCCACGGGATAAGAGACTTTTGAGGAAAGAAGAAGGAGGAAAGCCGAGGAAAAAGATGTCGTGGTGATGCTTGTAAGGCAAAGTGAACAACAGAATGCGGCTATGGCCTTTATGTAGAACATGATGAACGAGATGTTGCACGCCTGCAAAGAGGAGCAGGAATTGCTCCAGAGGCTTTGTGAAGATAGGCAAGCGGCGAGATTGGAAGGACACCTCCCTTCGCAGGGCTCCCAATCCAGGGCGGGACAAAGCCATTCGCGCTATAGCTACCACAGCCCTCAAACCTCGAAGGAAAGAGGGTCGCGGTTACCAAGGGAAAAGCAAAAATGGAGCCTTCCGGGCAGAGGATGAAAGAGCCAATAGAGGGACTATCTCCCAGCATGCTAGTAGGAGCCCAGCGCGGGAGAGCCGGTGGATTACCCCCTTGTCAGACAACAATAATAGTTAGGCCAAGTCCAGGCAAAGGAGGCTGATATGGGTCTCTCCTTACCGAGGGGATCTAGACACAACGATTACTAAGAGGGTTAACATGCTGCTAGCAGAAAGAGGGATAGAAACCGCGGTACCTAATATTTCTGGGACTGCTTCACCACATTGCGCTCGCATCCGCGGGGAGAAATTCTCGTGAGGATTCAAGCAACCTCACTTGCGGGAGAACTCGGGTGTAGGGGACCCCACCACTCACATTCGTTATTATCGTCAATCTATGGAGGTGGTCGATGCTATCGATGCCATGGTCTGCAAACTATTCCCAAATACGTTGATTGCCCCCACGACCCACTAGTTCGAGAGCCTTAAACCCAGATCGGTAACGAGCTTCGACATGATGGTGAAGCTTCGCCTTGTACTTTGTCACATCCATACCACCAAGATGAACAATCCAGGACCTGCAGATGGTTCGGCAAAAGGTGCATGAGCCCCTCGTCGACTTCATGAAAAGATTCCAAAATGTAACCCTTGAAATCAGATATTGCAATATTAACGTGGCCTCTAAGGCGCTTGCGAGAAATTGCCATAGCATAGACCTAGCCAAGGACATCTCCATAGAAAAACCTGCCACCTTGGCCATGCTGATGCAAAAGGCTAGGAAGAGGGTGCGATTGGAGACCCACAAAAGGAACACCAAGAAAATTGAGGCTGCTGCTAGGGAAGAGCCGGTGAAACGGTGAGATTTTGGAAGATGAGAGCGGGATCGCATGTAGCCCTTTAGACCAGAAGCACCGTGGTGCCAGATGGAGAGCTTCGCCCCCTTCAATGCTAAGAAAAAGGATGTCCTGATGTGGATTGAGAAGAATGGGGATGACATTAGGTATCCCCCGAAGATGAAATACATGGGGAAGCTAAGAACTTACTGCGAATTCCACAAAAGCGAAGGGCATGACATAGAAGATTGCAGGGAGTTAGCCCGAACTAAACAAAAAGGCTGTTGAAGGACAGTTCAACTGATTTCTACATGACCCGTCGAAGGATAGGCAGCACGAAGAAGCTAAGAAACCCCATTGGCAAGGCTAAACTCACCACGTTGAATGAGGCTATCAACCACCTCGCCGTGGCATCGATGAGCTTACCCCCCGGGGGGTGATCCATATCATTGCTGGAGAAGCCACACAAAAGAAGAGAAAGAGGGAAAACGTGTTTAATTACGATAACATTGATAGAGGGGGCGGAACGTGTTACACCTTCTAGCAAGAGAGGAGACCACTACCTCACAACGACGCATTGGTGATTGAAATGATGGTGGAAGGATTCCAAGTTAGACAAACCTTAGTGGACACCGGTAGCTCGATAAATGTTATGACTAGGATAGTCTTTGACGTAATTGGGCAAAACCTTAATCACCTCGCCATCCATCAAGCATCGTTGATAGGATACGGGGGCCACGTCGTACTCGTCTACGGATTAACGAACCTGTCTATATCATTGGGCGAGAACGGTCCCTGATGGAAATCGAGAATAGAGTTCTTGATTGTGGACATCCCCTTGGCTTACAACATAGTCCTGGGGCACCCCCTCATCATAGGATCTGAAGGTGTCATTAACCTCCAGTACCTCTCACTCCAAATACCCCACTCATCAAGGGGTAGCCACTGCCCGGGGGAATCAACAAGCCACCCAAGAAACATACTTGATGTCTCTCAAAGCCGAACCTGTGACATTAGAAGTGGATCCTGAACCTGACCGTGTCGTTGAACCGATTGATATCATGGTGGTAGTCACTCTAGAAGAGGGTAAGGAAGTACATATATCCGAGGGGTTGAAGGAGAAAATGAAGAAAGAAATCCTGGCAATATTACGTGACAAAATTAGAGCGTTTGCATGGACAGCAGAGGATCTTACGGGAGTCAGCCTGGAAGTAGTAGAACACATGCTGAATGTGTTGCCCCAAGCTAAACCTGTCAAGTAAAAATGAAAAAACCACGCGTCGGATAGACAAAAGGCCATAGGAGAAGAAGTCTCCCACTTGCTAAAGGCTAGCCACATTAGAGTGGTCAGGTACCCCGATTTGATCGCCAACATCATGTTAGTCAGAAAGGCGAATGGCAAATTCCAAATGTGGGTTGATTTCATAGATTTGAACAAGGCATGCCCGAAGGACAGTTACCCCCTCCCTAGCATTGACATGCTAGTGGACGCCACAGCCGATTATGTAATTTATTCAATGCTGGATTCTGCCTAGGGTTATAATCAAATACCCATGGATAAAGAAAAGACGTCGTTCATCACGCATGAGGGGATATATTATTATGACAAAATGCCCTTAGGCCTCAAGAACACCTGGGTAACATATCAGTGGATTGTCAATGACATCTTTGGAGATATGATTTGGAAGGAAGTAGAAATGTACGTCGATGATATGATAATTAAAAGCCATACCAAAAGTGAGCATGCGTCAGACCTGGCAAAGGTCCTCACCCTCCTAGAAAAATACAAACTGAATCTCAACCAGGAAAAATGTGCCTTTGGCGTAGCAGGAGGAAAATTCTTGGGATACTTGGTCTCGCAAAAGGGTATAGAGGTTAACCCCAACAAGATAAAGGCAGTGTTACAATTGAGTGAGCCACAAAGCATGTAAGACGTTCAGCGCCTCAACGGCAAGCTCAACACCCTGGAGAGATTCGTCTCATGCGCCGCCCACCAATGCATCCCATTTTATAAAGCCCTGAAAGCGAAGAATTTCGTGTGGGGGGAGGATTGTAGCAAGGCGCTCGCGGACATCAAAACCTTCTTGGTTTCCCCACTTTTGCTAAGCCAACCTATCCCTGGACAGCCACTCTACCTTTACTTGAGCACTTTAGAAGAAGCTTTTGGTATGGTGCTCGTCTGGGAAACTAGGACCGACCAATTCCCGGTCTACTATGGAAGTCGTGATTGAAAAGGGGCCGAAATCATATATGGTCATATGGAGAAAGTGGTATTCGCATTGACAGTTACATCTCAAA
Source organism: Euphorbia schlechtendalii (assembly GCA_949673415.1). NCBI lineage: Eukaryota > Viridiplantae > Streptophyta > Magnoliopsida > Malpighiales > Euphorbiaceae > Euphorbia > Euphorbia schlechtendalii. Next base: position 10,425 of record CATIWQ010121438.1, on the reverse strand, counting down.
AATGGTGCCATTACTTTCAGGCCCATATATCATAGTGCGCATTGACTTACCGCTCAAGAAAATGCTTCAGCGGCTTGAATCCTTACACCGCCTAGCTAAATGATCCCTCAAACTCGTAGAATTCGACATCCTCTTTGAACCAAGAATAGCAATGAAAGCTCAGGTGATGGTTGACTTTGTTCAGGAGGCAACTCTGCCGAAAGAACGCCCCCATAGAGAAGTGGTGAATGTTTATAGATGGCAATTCCAATAGAACGACGGTAGGCATAGGCATCTTCATTCAGGGGTCGAAAGGGATAGTGATTCGGTAAGTCGCTAGATTGGACTTCAGCACTTCTAATAATGAGATGGAATATGAAGCATTGATTTTCGGGCTAGAGATTATCAAGGCCCTCAGGCCTGAGCATATTAGTATATTTAGTGATTCAGGCTTGGTAGTCAAACAATTCGGAGGTGAGTACAAAGCCAAAAACGGTGCCATGAGACAATATCTTTCCAAGATAACTTCCCTTATCAGAGAAATATGCGCTGAAGGAACAGAGATGAGCATAACACAGATCCCAAGAGCGTTGAACGTTAAGGTAGATAGGTTAGCAAAGGGGGCTTCAAGTAAAGAGCAAGAGATTTTGCTCCCTTATATCTCGTTACAAATAGGTGTGCCGAGCATATCATTAGTGGAAATAATGCAGTTGGACGTAGAGGATGAATGGTTCATACCCATCCTCAAGTACTTGACGAATAATGCACTCCCAGAAAGTGAGTGCGAAGCTCAAAAGATAGTGTGCAAGTCTTTTCGCTATGCTGTCATCAGTGGGCAGTTATACCTAAAATCCATTTCCCACCCTTAGCTGAAGTGTGTTGGGCGGGTCAATGCCGATTACATCATACGGGAAGTGCACAAAGGCCTCTGTGGCGCACATGAGAAGAAGGATGCAATAGTGAGAAGAGCCAAGCTCCAAGGCTTTTATTGGCCAACAATGGAACGGGATACCAAAAACTTGGTCCAGTCTTACAAATCATGCCAAGCATATGCCAAATCTGCCTCAGCACCTATAGTACCTCGTTAAGTGATTCAGGCAGCATAGCCCTTCGCCTTATGGGGTGTGGATCTCGTTGGACCTTTGCCGAGGGCCAAACAGCAAAAACGGTGGGTCATCGTGGAAGTAGACCACTTCATAAAATGGGTAGAAATCGAATCACTCTCAACCATCACATTGAAGTAGGTGACATCCTTCTTCAACAAGAATATAATGTCACGTTTCGGCATCCCGCATACCATCATTTTGGATAATGGAACCCAGTTCAACTACCACGCCTTCAAATGGTTTTGCCAGCGGCTCAATATAAGGCTGCGCTTCTCTAGTGTCTCCCACCCACAAATAAATGGGATGACAGAAGTCACTAATAGGATAATTCTAGAAAGGCTAAAGATAAGGTTTCATAAACACTACTCGGCATGGCTAGAAGAGATGAACAACGTCATTTGGTCCTACAGGATGACCCCATGAATAGTGACTGGTGAAACACCATTCCTTTTAACATACGGAACAAAAGCAGTCGTCCTAGTGGACATGGATGCGCCGAGCGCACGATTGGTAAACATACTAAGGGGGCCTCCAACGAAGACCTACTTTGGTATAACCTAGATTCCCTCAAAGAATCTGGGAGCAAGCTCTCTTTCTCATGATGGAATATAAGTGGCACATATCCCTCATACGAAATAAAAAAGCGAAGCTATGTTCCTTCCATGAAGGCCAACTAGTCCTTCGTAATACGAGAGATTCCCAAGCTAAAGAGGGACGAGGAAAGCTCGACATCAAGTGGGAAGGTCCATTTAGAATCACCAAGAAGATAGGCAGCAGTGCCTTTAAGCTCTCAACAATAAGAGGGAAAATCTTGCCACGCACTTGGAACATGGCTTCCTTGTGAAAATTTTACCCTGGAGAATAGGAACTATGTAACAAATATGAATTTTTGTATTTTGTGCTCATTCAGACAATGAAAACGGACTATTCCGAACATACTCAATTTCAGCCTTTCCCTCTTCCACCCTCGCAGCCTCAACGTTGGCTGCATCAATCAACGCCTTCGGCCTCTTTTCCTCAGCCACGACAGTAGACTTGATCTTGGCCAATACCATGTTATGCTTCTCCTCTAGCCCTCGCATGGTGGCTATCAGCTCCTTCCACTTGGCCTCAGAAAAATCCAAGTACTTGTGGGTCTGTACAAACTCAGTAGCTTACTTCTTGCTTGTTTCCCCCACCTTGCGGGTAGTTTCCTCCACCTCAGTGAGCATGTCCCACTCCTAATGCACCTCTTTGAGCCTCTTTGCGTTACCTTGGGAGGCTGCATAAGCGACCTCCACCTCCCACTGAGCAGCGGTTAAGGCCTTCGCCATGCGGTGCGCGATGGAAAAAGTCTTCATCACCCAACAAACACAAATGAGAGATGAAGAAACATAAACTTTTTCGCTAATAAAAAGTCAAGTAAACTTACGAGGAGCGTCTGCTTCTCAGCATAAGGCCCCAACTTAGCAGGGCCTATCGCGCTGAAGCGAGCATCCTTATAGGGTAGTTCGGTGAAGCGTACCAGCTCGCCAACCACCTCTGGCTTCACTAGAGGCACATCCTCCCCATGCACCTTTCGCCATAGCTATAACAAGAGCCATAAGTGTCAAACAAAAATCAGGGGAAGAGAAAGCACAACAAAAGCAATCGGTAAAATTACAATATGGAAATAAACGCAAGACTTACCAATAGCGAATCAAACTTAGCCCACTGGAACTACTCCTCCTCGGAGATAGGAGCCTTTCCTCCAGCCTTGGCCTTGCTCCGAGGGTGCTTCTGCCCCCTCTCCCTTATCTCAACACCCCTAGCTGGTGCTAAATGGGGGCCTCGCCTTCGGCAAAGGCCCCCTATGGCTGGTTACTTGAACCAATGCCCTCTGAGGAGTGTTTTCAATGATAACTACATCCTCCTCAGCCCTGAGCAACGAGGGATCTATGATCCCCTCATCCAACAGTTGCTGGGCCCACCCACCAGCGGTGGCACCCTCCTCCTTTGGCCTCACTTCTGAAGCCACCTCCACTGGTGTAGCCACCTCAGATAGGGTAGCTTCAGCCCCACTCTCCTCCGCTCACCGAGGTCGCCTCCATCGATGCCTGGATTTTAGGCTACTACTTAATACGAGCCATGCCTATAAATAAAAAGGAAAAACATCCATTTCACGAAGCTTCACCATCCTCAAGGGTCAAACCCATGTACATAATGGTCCCCTGGTCCATCTAGTAGAAGAGACCGTCAGCTGGCCCAACAAGTACTCGGCCACCCGCTAATGAATGCCTGGGTGTATTCGGCGTAAGATCTCCGCCTCCTGGCGCTGTGAGGTGCTCAGGTTAGCCACACGATGCCACGTGTATGGGTCCTCAGGATTGCGATTCCAAGGGGTATGGAAAGGGAACTTTCCATCCCTCAATGGATTCGGCGCGCCTTCCTCCACAGCGTCAGGTAGGGAATATCTAGAACCACTTATCCTTGAAGTTTCTAACATGTGACTGCTTCCCCATGGGCTTCGATGTGGTCTCACGTGTACTCCCCCAAAAGACAATGGCCCCTAGTGCTTTGTACTCGGCTTGAAGAATAGGCGGAAGACGGGACTAGAAAGGGTAAAACCAAGGTCTCAGCACATCCGCCCAAGGGTGGCGAGGACAATCCACGTGTTGGGATGCACTTAGCCGAGCACAAAGCAAATTCAAGGAGGACATCCACCACACTGACATCCATGGGGAAACAAAAGCCCCACCTGACTTGTTGGGACAACACCAGAATGGAATCCCTCGCGGGAGGGTTCCACATCACCTCCCCCCTCTTGGGTGCTTACCCGTTCACGCCTCGAGCATCTCTAAGTAGTAGCTTATAGAGCTCATTAGCCTCCTTCTTCAGGATAGAGGAGGCGATTTGGCAGTCATCCCATTTAACGGGAAATGGGGAAGAGGATTCCCCCACCACGTGGTAGCGGGGGACAAACCTAGAGCCTCCTCCCACCATCTCAAAAGAGGCAAGAGGAGGGTCTTGCCCAATTACCGACAGTAGTACAGGAGCGGCGCTTGAAAGATTCTGATCAGGGGACTGCGGGGGGAAGGAAGAATCGCATTCCCGCACCTCTTAACAGTGGCGGGAACGGCGGATAAGGGCACAAGACTCAGAAGATTTTATAGGCATTTTAAAGGAGGGAAGGTACATGACGCAACAAAGAAAGCAAGGTTTGAAAGGGAACAAAAAAACTATCAAAACTCATCATAAAATTTGAAGTTAGAGGACGTGCTGAAAGATCGGGAGAAAGAAGGTAAGGATAGTAGGAAGGAAGTTCACAAAGCAAAGGAGTTGGAAAAAATCCACTTATGGATAACAGAGCCTATTTTTACAGCAAATAGCACGAATCACGAAGAAATCAGCCCGTTACGCGAAACTTCATGATTAATGTTGGAAAGATGGCGAAAGCGAAAGGTCCCGTCCTATCCAACAGTCGCAGCGCATTGAAGAGGTGTCACACGTGGTAAAGTGCGCGTGCGGGCCATTTTCTCGGCCTTAAAGAGCCTCTGTTGGGCTCATTGGGGGGGACACATGATACCAATGCCCACCAAAAGCCCATAAGTGCACTATAACCCATTAAGGGTATCTCTTCAACAACCTCACTTCAGCATAAACACGCATCCCTCACCAACGTACGTACTTGATAGCCCCGCACGCTGAAGGAAATAATGTCGAAGCACCATCAGCATTACCCATCGCGTGTGCGCTGAATTACTTTCAACACGACCCTTGCCGATTCATCCCACTCCATCTCTCTCCACTGACGCATTAAATGCAATACTAACAGGCAGAGGGAAAACATTCAATGCGTCGACGGCGGAAAAGACCTCTGAACAGCTGTCCTCTTGCTCAAAGCTTACAGGCGGGTACCGCCCGTCATCATTGCTCGGATTACTATAAATAGCAATGCAATCTTCCACTTTTGAGGTTAGAGGTGTTCAAAAACCGAACCTAACCGAAATAACAAACCGAACCGATGTAATTCAGTTTATTTTGGTTTGGTTTTCGGTCTAAACGGTTCGGTTTCGGTTGTCACTTTTTATAGATTTTCGGTTGATTCGATCGGTTTGGTTTTAATATAAAAATAACTGATATAACCGAACCAACAGATTAATTCAATATACCTAAAAAATTAATTACATGTATAAAAATTTAATCTACCAATTTAATTTCATTAAATTTGTCATATTAATATCATCACATTCTTAAGACACTATTATTTCATTTTATTGCTTTTGGACTAGATATACATGTTAATTTATGTATGTAATGAAAGTGTTAGTGATAATTATATATAAAATATAATAAGAAAATGAAAGAACAAAAAAAAATTGATCGATTAAATAAACCGAACCAACAGAACTGACCGATGAGAACCCCTATTTGAGGTAACTAAAGTCTTGAGACCACACCCGCATCATATCACTCCCCTCTACTGACTTCAGCATCGGAGAGTCTTCGTCGGAAACACTTCCGGCCGGAGACTTGTTTTGCAGGAACCCAGGACGCTGAAGGCTGCGGACCTCATCAGGCGGATACCACCAATGAAATTCATTTATTAAATAAAATATAAATTTCTCATACAAAAATTGTCAATTGTAGGAGCATATATAGTTTGTTATTCTTTTATAGTCAAACTTTTCATAGAGTTCAAAGTTCTTGAATATAGTGTTTTCTAACAGTTTGATCCCAATAGTTAAACCAACACCATATCACCTGATACTGCCCTCTGTATATGTTAGAACAAAGAAAATAGGATGTTAGAAGAGAAGAAACAAAGAAATTACCTAGGATATGATCAGCCATGTCAGTGAAACGAAGGAGACGATGACCCGAAAGAGCATGATGTTCAAGAACCAAAGAAAGCAAATTGAAGGTATAGAAAGAGAGAAAAGCTCCCAAAAGTAAACAAGAAATGCCACCTTGCCAGCCCAAATAGGCTAATGCATATGGCAAACTTAGGATAGGTGGATCCACTACTGCTGTTGTCAAATGGTATCCACAATGCATCCATGACCCTGTAATCGATATATGTTGTCACACATGTAATCAAAAATATTTTGGGTCTTTTTCTGAAAATTGGAAAATAACTCAATGCTTGAATTTTTACAGATTAAGAAAAAAAACAGAACAAAATTCCACCCATGGGCTTGATTGTTCATAATATGTACGGCCAACCCAACCATTGGTAATAAGCGAACAGCATTGAGCTGTGAAGTGTGCATATCAATATATAATAATTAAAACAAGAATAAAGAGGTGAAATATATATGTATACATACCTTTGGATTTAAGAACAAAAAGAGCACCGGCATCAAGTTGTTGTTTGTGTTTTTGGATAGGAAGAGTATGTTGTTTAGCAATTTCCTCTTCTCCATTCACTTGAGTTTCTGAACTATCCATTGCTCTTAAACTTTTCATCACAAACCACTATTACGTAGAGCAATTTATAGGGGTAAAAAGAATCAAAATCGAACCTTGCTTTATAGATTTAACAAGCAATTTTCTGACCATGCCACGTAATAATTTAATTAATTTATAAGTTGTAGTTCAATTGACAATACATACTATGTATGTAAGAAAGATGAATATGAATTTCAAATTTTTGTAAATATATTTGTACAGAGTAGTGCATAATCACATCTCTTTGCTATTCCCATATAAGACTATCTCAATAGATATCACTGTTTTGAAATCTCTCACCTCCTCTAGTAGCTATTTTGTTAGTTATTGTCTGACTTTATGTTCCTAGGACGTTATAGACCATTGATTGATAGGCATCGTTTAATCCAATTATTTTCAACAAACACATTTTTCAAGATCCTGATACTCATAATAATTTTATTTGAACTTTTACATGGACTGATGTTAGCTCAATCGGTAGAATTATTTTTAATCATAATATTCTCACCATAAAAGTCTCATTTTGAATCTCAAATAGTGTGTTTTAATCCACATAAAAATAAGGAATATGATATGTGACACTTATAAAATAAATATAATTTTAAATAAAGGTTTTCATCATATAAATATTAATTAAATATTACGTTTTTCAGTTTTTTTATTAATATGTGCATTATTGCTTTTATAATGTTTGTTAAATATAATTCGCACTTCAAACCATTCACCTGCTTATTTCCCACTTAGATCCGATAAGTGGATGCCTAGATCTCATAAAAAAAAAAAAAAAAACCCATGCCCAATCACGCCTAACAATGTTTAACATATTTTGAAGTGATAGAGAAGACGATAAGCATTACAATAATATTTTCTTACAATGTATATATACAATATGTAAAAAATACATTTTTTTCATATAGCCTTAAATATCATGTAATTTTATAACGTGCAGTTAATTTTATTTGAATATGAAATTACCTTTATACACATGTAATTATACAGAAATATAGAAAAATGTTGGATAAGTTTGGACTATAAAATACAAATTTTGTTGCGAAAGACATTGGTTTCTAATTTTGTGAATATTGATAATATTTCATAATTCAAATGGAATAATAATAAAAAGCAATATCCGGTCTTAGATCAATATATATGAATTAGCTCAAATAGTAAAACAATTGCACTTTTTTAGCATTCCAATTAAACCACACAAAGAGTACTAAAAACGAATGTGTTGTTGGATTATAAACTTGATTTAATCCAAACTAATTTGGAGGCTATTAAATGTGTTCGTTGAGAGTTGTGGTTAGATGGATGTTGTAGTTAATAAATGTGTTAGATGAATGTTGTGGTTAATAAATGTGTTAGTTGGGAGTTGTGGTTAATAAATGTGTTAGTTGGGAGTTGTATCATTCACCTATAAATAGGAAAGTTGTTTAGTTGTTTTTCATCAAGTAGAAGTAAGAACTTCTTAAGAGAGAAAAGAAGAAAAAAATAAGAGTAAGTTGTAGTGTTGTATTTGAGTGAGTGTGTTCTTGTAATATTTTCCTTGAGTTCAATCAAAGTTGTTCTCTTAAGTGTTATATTTCCAACAGTTCTGTGGGGTTATTAGCATTTGTCCCTCTCTTACTTGGCCGTCGAAAACCGGGTTTCCATTGTCATCAACTATTTGTACATTTCCACTTCCTGCTGTGAAATAGCATATGCTGTGTGCGTCCATGTTCCAGTGCGGTACCATCACTGCGTTCTGCATTCACAAATGAATTTTGTGTCAAAAAAATACATTCATGCAAATCGATTTTGTAGTGAAAAATATGGACAAGGATTCTCTAAATTTGGTAGGTGTTGCATTTGTAAATTTCAGTCAATCTCAACCATTCATTCAATTTTAACGATTAAGATTGAGTTTTAGTTATTTATGGGGTCCACAGTAGCATCAAATCTCAACCATTAAAACTAAATGAAGTGTTAAGATTAACTGAAACTTACAAATAAACAAAAATTGAAATTGAGATAATCATTTTCCGAAAAATATAGCATAAACAAGGGCTTCTTTTCAAGAGTAAAAATAATTTTGAAAAGGCCATTTTTAGACGTCAAAAAATTTTGTTCATCATATTATTTCACGAAAAAATCAATATAAGTGAGCCACAGCAGCACTCACGCCGACGTTCTTTCATGTGTAATTTACGTATATATATACACTAAATTTCACGTAAAAAAAAACTCGGTCCAATTAATTATGCATAAATAATGACTGCTTTCATTAGCTTAGCCTGTAAAGAAACCTCTCTGAATGCTGAGTCCAAGGTACTGAAGAATCGGAAGATCAAACCTATTAATAGTGGGAATCCGTCCAGCTTGTGGGTTAAAAACATCGGCAGCAGAAGGTCTGTCAATGTTGCGTTTCATCCTAGCGGTGCAAAAAGTCTCTTCAATTCCATTTCCATATCTGCCGCTTCCTCTCCAGCTCCTCTCTCGTTCTCTTTCCCATCTCTCTTCTTCTCGGCTTCTTTCAGGGCTCAAAACCTCGAGTTCTCCCTCCACGCTCACGATTATCCCTCTGTTGTCGCGCTAGGTCAGTGTTCACGTTGAATGATTCGGCTAGAAGCTCCTCGTCTAAAAAACAAAAAAAAACATCAACTCTCGTAAACTCCTCAAATTCTTTCTTTTGTGTTTACTCCCTCCTAATCTTGGCTCTCTTCAAACCTTGAAAATCACCATTATTACCAACAACACCAATTCTCAGATTTAAACTCGAAATCCAAAAGAATTCCTGTTAAGGCATATCATATCGAACGAGAAGATTAGATTTAATTTGAAAGTAAAAAGTTTAAACCCTAAGTTATTCAAAATCCAAGTCGGTAAACAGCAAATTGCAAATCAATCCATGTAAAGAATCCACAAGCTTGTTGTTATTGCTATGAACCCAATGAAGATAAGAAACAAAAATTCTATAAATCTCTGAATCCACAAGCTTGCATTACAGTTTCATAACTTCAATTACCGAAATTCTAATCAAACCCAAACCACAAGTCGGTAAACAGCAAATTGCAAATCAATCCATGTAAAGAATCCACCAGCTTGTTGTTATTGCTATGAACCCAATGAAGATAAGAAACAAAAATTCGATAAATCTCTGAATCCACAAGCTTGCATTACATTTTCATAACTTCAATCCACAAGCTTGCAGAAATGGCTTTTAGGGACAGTTCTGTTGGGCTGTTCCGAACGGTTATGAACCGTCCGCATAAGCCTCGACGCCATTGGTCAGAAGCAATACGGATGGTTTTGAACTGTCCGGAATACGTGTATTTCGGACGGTTCTCTTAAAAGAACCGTCCGCAATACTTACAATGCGGACGGTTCTTATAAGAAAACCATCCGCATTGTGAGTATTGCGGACGGTCCTTATAAGAAAACCGTCCGCATTGTGAGTATTGCGGACGGTTTGTTTAAGAAAACCGTCCGCATTGTGAGTATTGCGGACGGTTCTAAGAACCGTCCGCAATTGAGTACTAATTTTTTTTTAAATTATTTTTAGCTGTTTTCCATTTCTCTGAACTGTAAAAAAATGTAAAATGTACAAATATATATTTCTCAAAACTCCATTACATTTCTCAAAATAAAAATGAAACAACAAATTCTAATGGATCACACAATATATATATTACATATACTTTGATGTACATATTTAGTCCTTATAGTCTAACACTTCAAAATTAAAAGAAACTAATTATTCAATAGATGAGTCAACAAATAAGAAGCGAAAATGTCTAACACCTCATTAATATCGGACTGCGTGAAACTTTCGCTCCTTGCATAAGACTACAAATAACAAAATATGATACGTAAAAATCACATAATGTAATTTCTTAAATGTACTAACGTCAAATTAATGTCACTTATAATACGACAATAAATTTTAATTTCA
>CATIWQ010121436.1:0-13130 GCA_949673415.1 Euphorbia schlechtendalii | reverse complement strand
GAATCATGCATATAAACTCATAAACGACCTAAGTGCGAATATGCATAATTAAAAGAAAACGGTTTTCTGTAGATGTAATATATTGTGATCACTTAAGAAATAAGCAACTTATCCCGGACCCGAATCTCTGTGTCTTGGTGGACCGTCCCCTGGACGTTAAGCCTCACAGGACTCTAATTCCTGGAAAGAGCTAATCTAGGTGGCGACTCCACACTGAGAGACGGCGGATTCGGGTTCGAACCGATCTTAAACGTTTTTGCCTTTTTCTCTTTCAAACCCTTTTTCTCCCAGGTCCCCGACCCGGTGCTTTTTCTCTTCTTTTTCAAAACACCCCGGTGGATCGCGCCTATGATCCAATGCGCTCTTGGCCCACCGCTCCGTGTTGCCCGCTCACATCACCCTTGCTAGTTTTCAATATATCGAACATTGTCTTAATTTTTTCCTGGAACGCCCTTTCAGGTTTTCAATCTAGTAGACTCATTTTTCCTTATTTTATTCTTTTATGTTTTTTCATTTTTTGGATGTTTACTTGCGACATTCTACCATTGACATGCAAGCAATCAAGATAAGCATATGCATAAAGATTCAGCAAAAATGACAATTCATTGATGAACTTAACATGGGTATGAATGTGTCAAATGATTTGACTCCTACCATCAATTAGCCCTTTCTGGTTTTCTAACCAATGTGGTTCTCTCGATGTCCTAATTTTTTCCTGAGCCGTCCTTTTCAAGTTTTCAACTCAGCGGACTATTCTTTTTATGGTTAGAAAAGAAACCCTAATTTTTGCTCAACTAACCAAGTGTTAATTGATAGGCTAAATACAAATTTATTTTTTGTTCGTACTGCTTTTCATTGATTTATTTCTTTCACCTATGCATGATAGTAATTGTGTAAAACTTGGTAGATTTTGTAGATCAGTCACCGTCCATGTCTACGACTTCATTTGTTGTTTCGTTTAACATTTCTGATCGATTGGTTGGTGCTTGCGCAGCTTTGCTGGCTTGAAATGATGATGGGTCTTGATCATCGATGTTTCTTGCGATGATTGCCCCATATATAATAGCAAGCCGTGTGAAGTAACTATTGACGTGTTCAACTTTATGACTTCCTTTTTATCTTTAGCATTAACTTTTGTTTGATTATCCCACTAATGAAGGTGATCCATATGATGGAGTTGTTGACTTGTTCAACGATTGCGCCTATTTTTTGGTCTTAAAAATGGTGGTGATGGCGTTGTTGACTTGTTCAACGATCTGACTCCTCCTTTGTGGCATTGCACCAATTTTTTGGTCTTATGAATGGAGTTGTTGACATGTGCAATGATCCGACTCCTTTGTGGCATTACATCTGTTGTTGGTCTTTTGAATGGTTGTGATGACGTGTTCAATGATCTGACTCCTTCTTTGTGGCATTGTGCTACTTGTTTAGTCCCAACTTGCTTGGTTGATATTTTATCCTTATTCCAGCTCCGATCTCCGATCCTTTTGATCTTTGCGTGCTTCATTCTCTTGATTGAGTCATTAGACGTTTCGTGCTTGGAGATCTTACCATTGATCTTTCATCCTTGTATGATGGAGCAATTGCTATCACGTGTTGTCTAAGTACATGTATTTGTCTCTCACTTTCTCTCAAGAGTAAAATCATTTGAATTTATTATGAGGAATCCATTTATACCCAAATTAATTTCATGAAATGATGTGTCACTTATGCTAAAAAACAATATGTATATGTTTACGAGAATGCGTGATGACATTGATAGAATATCGAGCAAGTAAACAAAGTTTAATTTATTCAATAAATAATTCAAAAGCCTCGTGGGCAAAGTAGTTGAAAGCTAAATTATTACATAATCATTCCTCATGCGAGTCCCCCCCAGAAGTTTCAATGGATTCGAAGTGCTCTATTCTGTCTGCCTTTTCAAACACTTCTTGATAGCTCGAGAAGATGTCTGATCTAAACTTGTTCCTGTATGATGGCAGTGCACCATCTAGAAGCTTGGTTATCATCTCTGGTAGAGTTAAGCGAGCCCTAAGCTTGACCTGTGTCGCCATCCAAAGCACATAGTAGGATTTGAAGCTCTCACCCTACCTTTGCCTTATAGCCTCCATATGTTGCATTGTGGTTTTCATCTGAGAGTTGAAACCATAATGCTCCAGCATAGCTTGAGCGAGGCTATTCCAATCAGTAGCTATGTCTAGCGGAAGGTGGCTGTACCATTCATTGACCGGGCGGCCTAAGGTGACGACGAAGAGCTTAGCCATCATTCGATAGCTGACCCTCAGTGCTCTCATCACCGTTTGATAGTGTGTTAAGTGAACGCGCGGGTCGCCAGATCCTACGTACTTCTCAAACTACGGCATTGCGAAGTTAGAGGGTAAGCTGTCTTCATCCTCGATTGTCGGTTGTACAGGGTACGTGTTCCTTAGGTGGCCACCATGAATGGCCAAGAACTGTTGCCATAGTTCTGCCATTCCTGGTTGTTGGAGGATGGCGTTCCCAGTGTTTGGATAAGAGCTATATTGCCCCCGGGGAAACACCACAAAATGGGGCAGTTGAGGTGCTTGGAGCTGTGAGGAAACTGACGTACTCCAAGTGGGAATAGTGTGTTGGGTCATTCCTTGGTAGAAAGGCCCTGGTGCAAATACCGGTTATATAGGATGATTTTATCCTGCCCTGAACTGGTAATAGGCAGTAGGAGGTAGGGGCATCATGTGTGAGGTGGGAGGTCCTCCTACCTCAGGCCATCTAGTTGGATTGCCATTGTTAAGGGTGATCTCCGAGCCGGACACTGCATTCAGGGTCCTCCCAACATGTTGGTGAATAAGCGATGCTAGCTGTTCGCTATTGGTAAAGGCATTCAGGGCAGCAGCAATCTCGGCTCTCACTGATGACTGGTGAGAATTTTATCCTGTAAGGGTAGGGTGATCTTCCCTCGCGCCCTCTTCTTGTGGATTGGCCATAACAGTGCGTTGAACTGAATCTGAGTCTGAATCCGAGTCCTCACTTGAGTCAGTGTACGAAACCCCCTCCTGATTGGCCACAATGGGGGAAACGCGGACCAGGCGACGAGCAGGCCTCTTCCAAGCCCCCTTTGATACACGAGCAGAATATTAAACCGTGAGTGTAAGATTCGTGATATGATTCATGATGCGAGAAATGCGTGAGATTTTTAATGTTATGGCTGCATTCACAAGGGGTTAGCATGTCATGATGTGAAATAACATATATGTCAATCCATTTGAAACAAACTGGTTAGTCATTAGGTAACAATGAAAACCTGTGGAAATGAAAATCCAACATCGGGGAATTGGATTTGAGACTTGTACAATGTCTGTGTGATATCGTAACATGAGTGATGTAAGTGGGTGACTAAGTTACCTATGTGGTAATAGGTCAATGGTTTGAGGTGTTGTACTATGACTAAGCCTCATGGAATGAGAAGGTCAAAATTGTTTCGAGTAAGCAGTGTGACATACCCTAATAAAATGAAAACAACTACGTATGTAGCTATCTAATGAATGATTTGGTTATTTTGCCCAATTAGGGCTGATTTTTTGAATATCTATGTGGTAATCACTATTTGAGGGTATGTGCTGATACGTGAATTATTACCTCGTGTGGGCAAATGATTCGGGTAAGAAGCGTATACCCTGGTAAGGTAAGACTTTTGAAGTAAGTTTACCTCTTGTGGGCTTAGGTTAGGACATTAACTGGGATATCCTTTTAATGTGGGAAAAATGATTTTGGGTAGGTATTTGCCCTGTTTGGGCTTTTGGTGTGTATAATTGCCCAGGAAGGGCTGTGAGTTGGATGTCGAGTGAACATCTTAAAGATGATGTGTAGGATATATTATTGCCCCTTGTGGGCTAAGTGTCGGATGTCAAGTGGACATCACGCAATAAAAGAAAGGTATGTTTGAGATGTGTAGGCTAATAGCAGCATGTCAAGTGGACATCTCGCTGAAAAGGGGTAAGCGATGTTCCTAAGTGGTTTATGTTATCGTAAGGTGACACAATCTATAGTGTCAACTGTGCCTAAGTGTATGTGATATTGGTTTGGTATCATGATATTTAATATCATGAGTGTGTGCTTCCAAGTGTTTGCACAAAAATTCTTGGTTAGCATGACATTTGTTCAGTGACGAATTGAAAGTAGTTTACACATAGCACATGACATGCAATGTCCAAACTTCCATCCATAAAACTCCCGCATGTGGGGTTTTTGGCTAGTCTCTATCCTAAGTTTGGTTCATCTTAGTACCGTGAGGATACTAAGGAGCACACTTGGAAGAAAATATAATGCATGATCGCGTGTTATTGGGTAACACCTTAGGGAAAATGCCAATGACTTATTTACATAAGGGTTTTTAAATGGGTTGTTGATGTAGAAGGTTCTTGTCGCGCTAAAATACACTCCAAGCCTCTAATGAGGGAGGTACATGCAATATGGAAACAAGTGCTCCACCCGCTCAAGTACTATCTTTTCTCAGGGAGGCAGATTAGTACTAGAGAGAGTTTCACGGTAATAAGGGTACCTTAGACTTATGGGCTAATCCCTTCTACTACAATGCGTTATTATGAATATGTCATAATTAAGAGAAAACGGAATAATGTGATCAATAATTTTTGGCACTTATCCAAAATCTAAAACCTTTGAAAAACAAGTTTTTAGAAAAATCCCCAACAAAGTCACCACTGTGAGAGGGTGACACGGAGCAGTGGGCCGAGAGCGCGGGGTGTTTGTAAAAAGAAGGCACCGGGTCGGGGACCCGAAAAAAGGTTGAAAGAGAACGTGAAAACAATTTTAGATCGGTTTGAACCCGAATCCGCCATCTCTTAGTGTGGAGTCTCCACCTGGATTAGCTCTTTCCAAGAATTAGAGTCCTGTGAGGCTTAACGTCAGGGGTACGACCCACCAAGACACAGAGATTCGGGTCTGGGATAAGTTGCTTATTTCTCATTGGATCACATTATATTACATCTACAGAAAACCGTATTTTCTTAGTTATGCATATTCGCACTTAGGTCATTTTTAGACTTTATATGCATGATTCACTTATTGCAAAATAATAAACCATCCACAATGAGAAATAATAAATCATCCACAAAGAAGTAAGTAGATGCGGAAAATAAATGCAAAAAATAAAGATTGCAAGGCTTCCAAAAATCGGGGGATGCAACCGCTCGCTAACCTATTAATTACATTTTCCGTAAAAATATATTCAATACCCGAAGTAAAGTAAATCCTAGGCATACATCTAACCTGCATCCACAAAGGTTAGCACGAAATATGGCACATATGTTCATTTGATTTTAGCGAGGCCCATGTGGCCTAATTAAAACATCGACAATTTAAGTTGTTATTTTAAATAAAAATAGTTCATTTTAATTTACACGTATGTTGGTCAATTTTATTAGTGAAAATGACCACATGGCAAAAGGTGAGGTCTGTTATCCGGGAATAATTTTAATTCCCTTCGTTGGGGTATTCTAACATAAAAATTAAAAAGAACTAAAATAGAAGATTGAGATGAAGAGAATTATTACAACATTTACAATTATAAATAAAATAATTCCTAGGTTCAAAAATAAAAAAAATCAAAAAGAGATGAAGAAGATGATGAGCTTGTAATTCGCAGTTCTAGGAACTCAAAGGCTTACCCCTTGCGGTATGAATCCACTTCGGCGTATTTGTTCGATTCCCGGGAGTGTTCCTCGTTCGTTTTAATTTAATTGTCATTTAATTTGGAAAAATAAGTGTTAATTTATCCAAAAGATAATTAGACTTGGTTCTAAATTTATTTTAGACCCGAGAATATCTGAGGATATTTGAAGAAAAAAATATGAAGAAATTTGATTTTAAGATGAAGAAATTTGGGATCCAAAAGTGTTTTGGATCCAAGAAAATATTAGAAGAAAAAAAAGTATTTGTCTGTGTTTTTTTTATCTGAAAAAGAGAATTTTTCTCTGAAATTTCGAGCCCCCTTCAATCCAAAAAAGTCTGACTATTTATAGGGAAAATCCCGCAAATCCAAAAAATGTAAGTTTTTTCAGGCGAGGGGTCTCGCCGGAAAAAAGTTTGGCGAGCCTGCCTCGCCAACTTTGGCGAGGCATGCCCTTGCCAACGAGTTTGGCAAGGGCTGTCTCACCCAACCTTAGCGAGGCTGCCTCGCCAAATCCCATTTTTTTGGCGAGGCCTGCCTTTAGGCCTGGGATTTAGTCTCCCTTGGGTTTTTTTGTTTTTGAATTTTTTTTATGTATTTTTGTATTTTTTAATTAATTTCTGAATAAAATTAAAAAATTTAGCGACGAGGAAAACTCGCATTTGAAGATCGTCGGATGGTAAAAAAAGTGTGATTCGAGGATAAATATCCTGAAAAGCCGTCATCATTGAACGCACGAGTTGGTAAAAAATCTCGTGCTCACATCCCCACTTTTCTACCCGATAATATAAAAGTTCTTAATACGAATAGGTGTTATCAATATCGATTATCAAATAGAAAAATGTTGATCACTGCAAGTATACAGTTACGATGTAGTTTTAAAAGATACTGATCGCACAGGGAAGGAATTCGGTTCTAAAGACCAATTAGAGTTACAGAACAAAAGAAATAAGATAATTTGTGTTGAAGGATTGGATAGTAAACTGATGAATAAACAGATGCATGAACAGATTAGAGAAAATGTAAACTATATAGATTTTTCCTAAGAACAAGTATAGTAGAGAAAAATATGCAAAATCATCAATAAGATTTCCTAAACTAGATAACTTTAACAAACATGGTTCTAGAAGCCCAAATATTCAATAATTCACAGCAGAGTAACCATGAAATGACTTTTCTAAATCTAGGGTAAACGAATTATGACACTTATAAGAACCTGGATAACAATATTGCTATGCTTAGTACATGTCGCTCTCACATAGCCATATTTAGCAAGTTACGACTCCAAAAATATTAGCTCACTAAACAGCTTTATAATCACAGATCCAGTGATTATACACAATCCCGAAATCACTCTTCAAGTCAACTCGAAAGCATATAACTTGATTAATATAAATGACGCAAGATGAAATACTCGTTATGACACATAGACATATCATAAATTTTGAAATAATAAGTATAAGTAGAAAACAAAGTAAAGTTGTAAGGTATGCAAGTGAAAGCTAAAGTTGATCAAACCGTATCCACTCTTTAATGGGAGTCGTCAATTCCCGCAATTCCCGCGTCTACTTTGAATTCGATCTCGACTTGTACAGAACCTCTGGTAGGATGCTATTCTTTATGAATATCGAACAAATGAATGTTGAAGAATAGAAACTTTTATTGATAAGTTCTTTGCAACTACACTCATACAACAATCGCTCGAATTTGTGTCTAGTGATCGAAATAAGAATCGAATCACTTGAACATTTTTCTCACCAACACTTTGTACTAGCAAAATCTATATATTTTCACTCTCTATCTCTACATACACGCTACTATACATTGTTCACCATGCATCTCTACGAATTTGGTGTGATTTGAACACTATTTATGGAGTGCCAAGGGTTGCGTCTATCCAAACGAAGAGTCGTGTCCATTGGTGAAGGTTTGCATCACTTCAATATGATTAAATACAAAGATTCATCCTCATCCACAATGGAAAGGCACCTTTTTATGATCGGTTAACTTCCAAGAGGTTTCTTTTTGTCTAGTATTTGATGGCGGTTAATCGTTTTCATCTGGCGGGTGGTAGTTGAGAATAATTAACCAATAGCCGTCACAAGTCGTGTTCACGAATCACATGTCACGATCGTGACTATTGGTAAGAATCTTTCTGCTTATGAAGAGAGACAAGTAGCGACTGCGAATGGGTGTCACGGTAGTGAACAATGCTTTTCTTCATGTTTCTTCTTTGCAACTTTACCGATCTTTGACAGCTTCGAACCTGAGCCATTTCCTTATGTTACATGCATCTTTTTGCACCTTTTTTACTCTTTTTACATAGAATTCCATCTTTGATCATTTCACTCCCAAGATTCACCTAGTTTTTGCACTTGCATAAAAAACAACTACATACCATTTGAAATCTTTTATATGGAGTATAAAATGACTTTAAACCATATCATTTTATGATTGAAAATATCATGATAATAGGTGTAATTATACACTTATCACACCCCCACGCTTAAGTTTTGCCTTATCCTCAAGGAAAACATAATAGAAGTGTATAAAATAGTATTCAAGTTAGTACCTCATTTGGCGAAAGACTATCATAGTGAGTACCACATTCTCACATTGCATAAAGTTCAAGTAAAAGTTCAAAATTTCCCACAAATTAGTAATGTGCAATTTATATAGTTTAGTTGCATACCTTTGCTCTTAATGGAGAACCGAATTGCGTCTTCATACAAGAGTTATATGCTTACTCGAATATTTCCTTCTCTTAAGTATAGTATAATGTATAAAGGACAAAGGGAGCACACTTTGAAAAGTTTGATCTCAAGGAATTTTTAGGTAACCTAGGATGCTAAAACACTCTTAGTGGTTGCATTTTATGCTCCATACCACTCTCCCCTTTTTTTAGTGGTTGCATTTTATGCTCCATACCACTTTCTCTCATTTTTTTCTTTTAAGCATACATTTTTTAAGCACAGATTTGTACTTTGCACCCATTTTTTGTGCTATGCTACTTTTTTTTCCACTCATTGAATGTTTGCAGTTTTTGCTCCGTACCATTCCTCACCTTTTGCATAACTCATTGGTTATCTTCTCTTTCTTTTGATTTTTTCTCTTAATACCCTCATCCTTTATTGATCGCTTCAAAGTATTATGGCTATAGTTTCCCAACACTTTAAACACACTCAAGACTTATAGGATGTATTCAAGAATAACATATAAAACTCATAGTAAGAACACGACTAGTTATTACTCCACTACTAACTTATTGGTAGCATTAAACTAAAACTATATAACTTTTACTAATTCATGTTGCATTGAAATATATATAAAAAATTACTTGAAATGTTGCTTTTGAATGTTACTCACAATCATCCTTGCCAAATGTTAAATGTTGTGCCAAAAGAGCTCACACTTTACGTGCACTGAAACTCGAAACAAAATGTTTGTTTGAAATTTGCACTAGCATCAAACTTACAATACCTAACACTCACAATAACCTTGGAATATATGTTAGTATAGTATAGGTATTGATAATGTATTGTTAACAAAAAATCAAGAAAATTTTCATATTCTTCAAATTTTTTTTAATTTATTTGATTTTTTTGGATTTTTGGGATTTTTTTACAAATGCCACCCACACTTAAAGAACACAATGTCCTCATTGTGAGGGATTTTATAAAATGAAAATCTAAAAACTAAAAACTAGTCTAAAAAATTTGAAAAAGAAAAGTAAAGAAAAGAGTAAACCCGTTTATTGAGAGGGAGAATCTGGGGGACTAGGAGTAAATTGACAATTTTGTTTTCTAAAGAAAGATAGTAATTTTTGAAGCATCGATTTATTACTCTTCTTTAGAATCTTCGTGTCTCTTTTCATTACTCCAATTGTCCAATTTTTGTTGCATGCTTGCCTTCCAATCTTCCGGAGCTTTGTCTTCTTCTTCTTCGATCATCGGAGCCTTGCTAGGAAGACGTATTGGATCAGATGGGTTAATGGAGGAATTTTCATGAGTCGAGATTAGTTTCTTCGTGTGGTTGGAGTAGGAGTAGAAAGAATAGACACCATCATTTTCTTGAAGGAGTCTAGTATTCTTCAAGTAACTTCCATCCATATATCGAAAGTACTCACCTGGTCTTTGAATATAGGGAGTTCGTTTCGAGCACCCAAGATAATTGTGGTGATAATTTCGGCCGCCCCAATCTTGTTTCTCATGCTTGTTGAATTCTTCTTCATCATGTCCCAAATTATATCCACGAATTCTGCTTTTTGCTTCATTATTGCGCAAGAAAGAACAAAAAAATCTTTCTTTTTTGGACTTTGGTGTTCTCTACTCGATAAAATGCCGAAGTGGCAATGTATTTGTTGAGTAGAAGAAGAAAATCATCCTTAATAAGTTTATTTGGAGAACTTTTGGGATCGAAAACTCTCTTAACCGTCAAATATTCCCAAACTCGATTTTCTTGAAAAGAATCCATCATGCTCGATGAATTTTCATTTTCGAACCAGAACCAATTACTCATCATCTCTCTTATGACGGTGTAATGTCAACCTTGATTGCAAAATTGAATCGCCCTCTTCTTCTTATCCTCAAAATCAAATGTCACTAGATATTCTAAAATCCAATCACAATTTTGTGGAAATCGCATTCCTGCAAATGTTCTTAAACCAAGATCAACAAGATACATCCCCATTTATTCATGGAGGCCTAAAGTCTCCAAGAAAATAATATCAAGAAAAATCATACCGTTGATCTCCAACTTCTTCAGAACTTGGAATCTTTTCCCCTCCTCACCTAAACAAATAAAAAAAGGAAAACTGTATTCTTGTTGATAGTTTGGGATTTCTCTTCTATTCAGGGCTACCTTAACACGAGGCATATTGGTTTTGGAAGTAAAGGTTGAAAAAGGTTTTTTTAATGTAGAAGAATAGAGATGAAAGAATCAGAACTTCAGAAAGCTTTGAGAAGGTTGTTGTGGCTATAGATTCAATCTAGACCTTTATATAGAGTTCTAATTGGTCATTGATTTTCCAAAATAGTCAATATAGTAGTTTTTCCTTCAAACTAGCCGTTAATGGCAGTTTCAGCCATCTATCGCGTGTTTAATTATGATCTGTAATGGTTATATTCTTCTCGTGTCGTGATCGTGAAGGCTTATTATGATTGTGACTTTCTTCATAACAGGAACAGAAGGTTTTACTGCACAATATCACGGGCGCGATCCATGTTGCGGTCGCGACTTTCTTCAATTCCTTAATTTCTTCAATTTTAGACTTATTCCTAGAAAAACTTAGAAAAACAAATATGTTAAATAAAAACATTAATTATTTACTATTCATACCTGGAATGATTTATGGTGAAGATAATAATTGAACATCAATGTCTTGTTGTTCAAATTTATTTTCGAGATAAGGTTTGCATCGTTGGCCATTGGCTCGAAATACTACTCCATTGTCGGCTTTTCAATTCTAATGCTCCATTATCAAATACCTGAATAACTTCTTAAGGTCCGTTCCAATGAGATTTGAGTTCAGGGAATAAGCGAAGTTTGGAATTATATAATAGAACTCTATCTTCAATCTTAAACTTCTTTTCTCGTAGTTTTTCATCGTGCCATCATTTTATCTCCTCTTTATAGATCTTTGCATTTTCATATGATGACAAACGTAGTTCCTCTAACGAATTTAAATCTAACTTTCTTCTTTCACCGGCTTTGTGTAAATCCATATTCAAATTCTTCAAAGCCCATAAAGCCTTGTGCTCTAATTCTACCGGTACATGACAAGTCTTTCCGTAAACCAACTTGTAGGGTGCCATTTATAAGCTATTCTATAAGCCGATAATGCATCATTTAACTTAGTAGACTAATCCTTCCTAGAATTCGAGACAGTTTTTTCGAGAATCCACTTAATTTCTCGATTAGAGATTTCTACTTGACCACTAATCTGAGGGTGATATGGGGTAACAACCTTATGATGTACTCCATACTTATGCATCAAGCTTTCAAAAATTCTTTTTGATGAAATTTGAACCTTCATCGCTAATTATGGTCCTAGGAACTCCAAATCTACTAAATAATTGCTTAGGAAACTTAGTAGCTACTCGAGCATCATTCTTACCATATACGCTAGCTTCAACCCATTTTGAAACATAATCAATCGCAACTAGAATGTAATTATTACCATTAGAGGTAGGAAATGGTCCCATGAAATCTATACCCCAAACAAAAAAAACTCCACTTCTAAGAGTTTTTCAATGGCATCTCATCTCTTCGACTTATGTTTCCTGTTCTTTGGCAATTATCACAATTCTGAACCAAATCTCTACCATCTTTGAACAATGTTGGCCAATAAAATCCACTCTTTAAGACTTTAGTAATGGTTTTTGCTGGTCTTAAATGTCCTCCATATATGCTATCATGGCAATGACTTAAACTTGAAGAAAAGTTATTATCATCTTTACATTTGCGAATAATACCATCAGCACATTCCTTAAACAGATTAGGGTCATCCCACATAAATGTTCTAATATCTTTAAGAAATTTCTTCTTACCATTAGAATTCAAATCTGAGGGTAACATATGTGTAACCAAATAATTTGCAAAGTCGGCATACCATGGACTAACAGTATGTTTAATAGACATAAGATTTTCATCTGGAAAAAGTTCATTAATATCACCAGTTTCACCTATAGGTCCCTTATCATCTTCTAAACGAGATAAGTGATCAACTATGGTATTCTCACTTCCCTTTTTGTCCCTTATTTCTAAGTCAAATTCTTGTAAAAGAAGGATCCACCCAATTAATCTAGGTTTTGCATCTTTCTTAGCAAACAAATATCTCAAAGCAGCATGATCTGTATAAATTATTACTTTAGATCCAATCAAATATGATCTAAACTTGTCACATGCATATACGACTACTAACATCTCTTTTTCAATAGTAGTGTAATTGCATTGTGCAGAGGACGAAGTGTGACTCGCATAATAAATTGCCTGAAAATTCTCTTCATACCTTTGCCCTAATACACAATCAACAGTAACATCACTAGCATCACACATCAATTCAAATGGCAGAGACCAATTTGGTTTAAAAATTATGGGTGCCGAAACTAATGCTTGTTTTAAAGTGTTGAAGGCTTTTAAACAGTCATCAGAGAAATCAAATTTCACATCTTTAACTAATAATTTAGTTAAAGGTTTAGCTATAACAGAAAAATCCTTGATAAACCTTTTGTAAAATCTAGCATGGCCTAGAAATGATCTTACTCCCTTAACATTTATGGGAGGAGGTAATTTCTCAATGATCTTGGTTATTGCTATATCTACTTGAATTCCTTTCTCATCTATCTTATGACCTAAAACTATACCTTCATTAACCATAAAATGACATTTCTCCCAATTCAATACCAAATTAGTTTCCTCACATCTAGCAAGTACTTTATCCAAATTTTCTAGACATTTTTAAAAA
>CATIWQ010121435.1:0-14624 GCA_949673415.1 Euphorbia schlechtendalii | reverse complement strand
TTTAGATTACAATTCAGAGCAGAACTCTCGAATCTCAATTAATTTCTCCCTCATTCTCTCTCTCATAGTAATTGTGACTGAAAAAGTAAGTTTCGAGTACAATTATTTTTACAGTAGACCAAGTACATTAATTAATATATACACTATTATTAATTGTAATTTTTTTTATGTCATACAAAAGAATAGGATGTTTTCTGCTATCAAAAAAAAAAAAGAAAAAAGAATAGGATGTTTTCTTAATATGAATAGTATGTATGATCGTTGATGTTCCAACTTATCTTTCACCATCCATGATTATTGATCTTATCAAATTTAGTTTAATAGCATGATAAAATAAAAAGCTCATTTTCCTATTTTGAAAAGAAAAGAAGATTTTGGTTAGACATGAAATAATGTAGAGTTTACTTTGTAGAGATGATTCATCTTCTTTTTTAAATCCCATCCAAGAAGGTTTTTTGAAATTTCAGTCTTATATTATTTATTCATTTATTTATTTTAAATATAAAATATATTCATTTTAATTATTTTACATTTTTA
Source organism: Euphorbia schlechtendalii (assembly GCA_949673415.1). Taxonomy (NCBI): domain Eukaryota; kingdom Viridiplantae; phylum Streptophyta; class Magnoliopsida; order Malpighiales; family Euphorbiaceae; genus Euphorbia; species Euphorbia schlechtendalii. Next base: position 14,087 of record CATIWQ010121435.1, on the reverse strand, counting down.
ACAGTAACAAAAAATCATATTTTATCAAACATTAAATAACAGCAACAACGAATCACAACATTAAACCATAACATCAAACTGCAACGATATCCGTAAAAACAACCATGTTGCAAAAAGGTGCCTTAGTTTTTGCAATATTTGGCATGTGCAACTTCGCTTTGAATCCATTAGAAGTTTTTTAAATAAGGTAGATGACAAAAATAACTATCTTCTCCTTCCATTTTTTTTATTTTACCTTTTTCAAAATTAGTTTTTTGTTGTTAATTTAGAAACATAATATATTTTAATATTTTTATAATTTTTTCTTATATTAATTAAGATAGAAATATTGTATTATAAAATTATAAGTCAGTGGTAACAATATAATTTAAAATAAAAATGTAAAGAATAAATTAATCATTATTCAATAAAATTTTTAATTAACTTTGATGATTCCGATGAATGTACTAACAAAATAATTAGTATCCTACTGTTGTTAACTTATTTTTCTCTTAAAATATTTTTCATGGTGATTGTGTGTTTTGATCAATTTTTAGATAAACAATTTACGCAAGTGATAAAAAATTTGGCTTATATGTGTTTTAGTAATGCAACACTTGCATTTTGTTTTTTACAAGTACCAATTTTCACAAATGTTAGATATTGAATTCATAAACTATGTATATCCTCGCTTTAAAAGACGTATGAGTTAATTTATCTCTCCCTCCGTCTGCTAAATATTTTGTTTTAGAGCGATTTTGATATCTTTTTTTATTACCATTTTGTATTTTCAATGTACTTTTTCTCTAAATTTTACATTCCTACCCTTATAATTTGTTTAACTTTCTAGGTAATCATATTTTAATCTCCAATAACAAGATGAGAAGGCTATAGGAATTAATATTTAAATATATTAATGAAGTTTTGAAAATAGAGCATGACATTTATGAAAGGGTAAATTAGTAAATCACCTCATTCGGTTAAATGTTATTTTAAAAACTGTAAATTAGTTAAAATGATAATATTTAATTGACGGATGGAGTATTAAGCGCTTACATTTAATAAAGTAATTCAAGTTACTATGCTAGTATATTGTAAGAAAATAAGGACTATACATATAGATAGTAAATTTTTTTATCTAAATACCATTTTTTAATAATGCTTTTCAAGTCCAGAATTTTTTGTCTTAGTATAAAATGTAATGGAACGTCAACTATTAATTTAGGAAACTGAAAAAAAAAAACGGTCATTTAAGAAAAATTAGGTGCTGAGATGGAAATTTCCAGGAAAAAAAAAAGTAAAATTATCAAGAACACTATGTTGTAGCTTGATTCCAAAAAGTAATTATTATATTGCCAAACATGTAATAAATGGAGCCGGTCTGGTACAGATAAGACCAGTCAAATTGAAGAAAAACAAGTGCATGGAATTTCATTATTTTATTATTTCTCTAATTTTCTTTTATATAAAAAGCGGTTTCTCTTTCTAAGAAAACACACAATTCCTCTCTCTAGTGTTGTGATTATTATATAAACCCGGGGGCCTCATAGTTTGCCACACACAACACAACACAGAACCGAAGCAGAAACAACTTTTTTTGTTGACTGCAAAGCTATCATAACAATCTTCCATTAATTTTACTCTCTTTCTTGGAAACCTGCAAAATTCTTCAACCCGATAACAAAAATGGCAGCTTTTTCATTCCAACACTACCCTTTTCATCTCGACTCTGTGTTTCTTCCAATCAAGACCCTGTCCCCCTTTATGGAGGATCCCAACCCTAACCATCTTTCCCAATTTTACCCTCCTGAATTACTTAATATAACTGAAACCCAACCGCCCTCTCTTCTTGATCAATGCTCTTTGGGCGTCAGTGACAACGAGCCTTCGTCTGTGACAAAAAAACAGAGCACCGATTCTTCCTCCGTTATGGACAACAAGCTTGAGAATGGCGAGCAAGTCACTCAACAATGGAATAATTACAACAACAAGAGGAAGAAGACGAACAATTCAAATACCTCTTCCTCTAATTCTCCCGCTAAGGTAACCGGAAGAATAAATTATGAGTTTACATCGAAGTAAGTTCATTTCAATTCATTCGTAACACGCTTTGTTTCTCCTTATCTTATTACAGGATGAGAGAGAAGGAAGAAGCAGCAAGAAACAGAGGAAAAGCAGCAATGAAAAGAAGGAAGAAGAAAAGAAACCAAAAGCAAAGAAGAAAGGAAGTGAAGAAGAGGCACCAAGTGGGTACATTCATGTTAGAGCCAGAAGGGGCCAAGCTACAGATAGCCATAGCCTTGCAGAGAGGGTACTTTTTTTCTTACCATGTCCAAATATGTCTTTTACCATTTTATTTTCCCATTTTGCCCCCACCTTTTCATTTGGGGATTGGAAAGTTTCCTATTTTTAACACCTTTCTTGACTACTTTTGTTGCAGGTAAGAAGGGAGAAAATTAGTGAAAGGATGAAAATATTGCAGAGACTTGTTCCCGGGTGTGACAAGGTAAAGAAGAAGATGAATATTTTTTTTCTTAATTTGATGATTTTAAAAAAAAATATTATCTATAAATACACATTGGTTGAACGAGCTTTCATATATGTCTATTTTTATTTTTTAATTTCCTGATTAGGTGATGCATGTATCTGACAGCTTCACGTGGGTTTTGTTTAAAATTAGGTAACTGGAAAGGCCCTTATGTTGGATGAAATTATCAATTATGTCCAGTCCCTACAAAATCAAGTTGAGGTACTTCATTAATTAACTTACACCGGCTTAATTGGTTTTAATTATAATTACGACCTGATAATCTTTTTTTTTTTTTTTGTAATAAACTCAGTTCCTTTCAATGAAGCTTGCTTCTGTTAATCCTCTGTTCTATGACTATGGTATGGATCTCGACGCATTAACACTCCGACCAGATCAGGTAAAAACTCAAAACGGTTAAAAATTAAAAACAAAGTAGTAATATATAAGTTTTTACTACGTCGAATTTAAGCTCATGAGATCTTTGTGCCTGCCATAAATTTATTAGGGTTTGAGTAATTACACACCATCAATTTCGCAACAGTCTACTCCAATCCCGCCCATGGTTTTCGCCGATGCTACCACCGTTACCCCAGTCACCAACTCTACCACTGTTGCCTTCACAGCAACAACAAACAGCTATCAGCCTGTCATCGATGCATCTGCTTCGCTTTTACTACAGTGCATTCAGGTAACATGATCTTGTTGTTCGGTTCGAAGTTAATAAAATGATTTTTTTCGATCCTAACAAGTGCATAAAACATCATTTTTAGGAAAACGGCGGTTTAATTTGGGACGTAGATGAACAAAGGCAAAAGTTTCTTAATCAATCTGGATTAGTCAACCACAGTCTGTGCTCTTTCCATTAAACAGTGAGCATTATTTTATCTTTCATTACCATAAGATCGAGATGAAAACTATGAAAGATCAGATAAGACAAAACATACAGTATCTTTATCAATGGATCTCATTGTCACTATCAGTTTGACTTCTCAACATTGCACAAATCCTAGATTATTCCTAGCATTATGTAAAGCGTAGGTTATATATTTAATTACTGTAATTGAAATTACAGTTATTCTGTTATTAGTTATAACCGTTGCCTCCCGCCTCTTTTGTTGAAGAAAGAGTGAAAAGAAGAGAGGGCAGGATAGTTGTAGTACTGTAGCTTTGTTGTTTATTTTCATTTTTATATATTTCTTTTTGGGTAATGTAATTTGACATGACTATTAAAATATGTATGTCATTATGAATATTTGGAATTTGATAATTGTTTTGGTTTATTTATGTGATGGAATTTTCTTTTCTTTTGGCAATTTTAAGTTTTGGCGTACCCACGTTTTCTACTTGTACAATTATGGACTTTTCTCTTATATTATCTTTTACGGTATTAATTTTTTTATTATTGTTATATAAAAACCAGCATCTCACGCTTCATGTTGAGAACCAATAACTGATATTTTATTAAACGAAAATTAGATTTATAAAACATATAGTTTAGTTTGAAATTATGAACTAAAAAATGTTAATATATCTCCCAATAAGACTCACATATGTATTAAACATTGAAATTTCATTACATGATAATATAATGGAATTTCACTACTTCCTGATATCAAGATCCATTAAGTGCCCAACCAAACATACCTTGACCCAGAAACATGGCTCCTTAGTTAAACTACGTTTCGGTTTAAACACGCGCTGAAACATCTTCAGCATGACAACGATGCCGAATCAAGGCCTACAGCGAACAACCTTCAGCAGTTCTTGACCCTACTCATGCCGAAAGCATGTGGCCGAAGCCCATCACTCAGCAATACCCTTCGCATTTAAGCTGAATCAATGTCGGTAAAACCCATGCTGATCTGACGCACTCATTCTCTCTCCTCTGTCGCATTAATTACAAACCTGATTGACAGGGATGAATCATTTAATGCTCAGACGGTTGAAAAGACCCTCAAGCGACTTGCCACTTGTGCACAGCTTGTAGGCAGACCCCACAGATCATCATTACATGAATCCCTATAAATAGTAAGGCAACCTCTCACTTTAGAGGTAACTGTTACTATAAGAACGCACTTTTATCACCTTTCCAGATCGTTAACTTTAGCATCGGAGGGTCTTCGCCGGAAATACTTCCGGCCGGAGACTTATTTTGCAGGTTTTGGAGAAGTCGGAGACTGTGGACTACCGGCATGGTGGACCAAGGTACAAGAATCAGAAGAACTTGAAGACATTTTACTTTGTATAAAAAGAGGGAAAGAAAGACAACTCACTCAACGAAAGAAAAAGGGTGTTTGGTAAGAACTCGTCAAAAGTAGGTGAAATACTAGGAAGCAAAGAGCAAATTAGGATTTCAGAGAGCAAATCAAACGGAAGAACAATGAAAATCGCATATCCCTATATATATATAGTAAATCGCACAGAAAATGAAGAGGTATACCCATTCAGCGAAGCACGATCATCATTACTGTTTAAAACAGTGAATATGAAAGGTCATGTCAGATTAACAGTCGCAACTTTCCAAGAAACGACGCCACGCAGCTTTGGCTACGCATGCAGGTCTCTTTGCAGCCCTAAAGAGCCTTTATTTGGCTCGTTGGGGGGGGACTCCTGATATCAAGGCCCATTAAGGGCCCAACCAAACATACCTTGGCCTAGAAACATGGCTCCTTAGCTAAACTACGTCTTGGCGTAAGCACGCACTGAAACATTTTCAACATGGCAACGATGCCGAATCAAGGCCTCCAGCGAACAACCTTTAGCGGTTCTTAACCCTACTCATGCTGAAAGCATGTGGCCGAAGCCCATCACTCAGCAATACCCTCCGCATTTAAGCTGAATCAGTGTCGGCAAAACCCATGCTGATCTGACGCACTCCTTCTCTCTCCTCTGTAGCATTAATTACAAATTTGACTGGCAGGGATGAATCATTTAATGCTCAGACGGCTGAAAAGACACTCAAGAGACTTGCCACTTGCGCACAGTTTGCAGGCAGACCCCACAGATCGTCATTACATGAATCCCTATAAATAGCAAGGCAACCTCCCACTTTAGAGGTAACTGTTACTCTAAGAACGCACTTTTATCACCTTCCCAGATCGTTAACTTTAGCATCAGAGGGTCTTCGCCAGAAATATTTTCGGCCGGAGACTTATTTTGCAGGTTCTGGAGACGTCGGAGACCGTGGATTTCATCTGACGAGTACCACTTCCAAATCTAAAAGTTTTGATGTTATATTTAGCCATTCGGTATACATGCTATAAGGAATACTTATACAATTATAATGTGTAACAAGAAAAATATACGGAATATATATTAATTACATGAAAACTAATAGGTAACAAAGCAAAATTAGAAATTATACAGGATAAACATAAAATACAAAAAATATATAAAATACGAAAAATATTTAAACATTTTGATTATCAATTAGAAAGTTTCCTTGTAAATGACTTTAAAGACTGAAATGCATGATAAATAGTTTCAATTGCCAAATGGGTTTTGTTAATTTGTTTATATTTTTATTTTATTTATTTTGTAGTGGATAATTGGAGCATTACAGTAAAAACACTAGTATACAAATGAACAAAACATGTATCATGTATCTTTGAACCACCACTTGTAGAAGATTACATTATCTATAAATAATATTGTATTTTTATGTTATATAGCAAATTAATAATTAAACTATTGAAATCAGAAAACCAACAGATCATTAGAGTGTTAATATTCAATGGTAAGTGTTTTTTTAGCAATTGTCTTGATTCAAAGTATGACTTGGATTATAATTCCTGTTATACAGTTTATAAACAAGTTATTTATGTGAATTTTCTAAAAAAAACACTCTAATACGCAATATTTTTACCAATTGATTTGTTGTATCATTTAATGGGAAGTTCAAATCCATAAAATGGAAGTGTATCAAATCAACAGACAAGAAAACTCTCAATAATATGATAAATAGGAAAATAACAAGGAAATTGTCTGTTGGATTAATTTTCAGTTCACATTTCATTTTCCTACAATTCAGGTGCCAACAATATGAATACTGCAACCTTTTGTCCTTTGCGCATAATTTTGATATTTGGCTTGCCAGGCTGTAAATATAACCTATTTTGATTATCAGTCATGAGGACATTAAAATCTAGGCTAATTACATCATTAGTGACATTACTTGATTTGTTGTATCATTTAATGGGATATTCAAATCCATAAAATGGAAGTGTATCAAATCAACCAACAAGAAAACTATGACACTTCCTCTGATTCCTAATATTTGTCATTTTAGATTTTGATTTTTGGTTCCTAATATTTATCTTTTTAAAATATCAATGCACTTTTTAACAAGATTTTCCTAATTTACCATTGCATTAATTAGGAAAGATATTAAGTGTAGATTAATTTATAAGTTAGTAATTAAGAAGAGAAAGAATTTTATTATAAAGTAAAAAGGTTAAAGTAGTCATTTTATAGTGCATTGAATGTTTTATTGATTTTGATGAAAATTCTAAAATGATAAATATTAGGAAGAGATGGTAAATAGGAAAATAACAAGGAAATTGTTTGTTGGAGTAATTTTCAGTTCACATTTCATTTTCCTAGAATTCAGGTGCCAACAATATGAATACTGCAACCTTTTGGCTTGCCAGGCTGTAAATATAACCTACTTTGATTATCAGTCATGAGGACATTAAAATCTAGGCTAATTACATCATCAGTGACATTACTTAAGTGCTTAATCAAATGATTGTTTTATAATTTCAAATGATTAAGGATAAGAAGAATGATTAAGCTCATTTGCTAATCTTAATTAAGCATTAACTGCCAAATATTAAAATATACTTGCACTTTGTTTTGTTTGGATTGATTTGACTAGACATTTTAATCCACGTTCATAAATCACTCAATAAATATCATTCACAAAAATATTATTCCTTGAATTTTAAAAAAGCTGTTATTTTGAAATTTTAGAAAATTTTTAAAATAGATGTGGTTTTCGAATTTTAATGTATACTTTTAAATATTTTATCCATTTATACTTATTTAATGCACATTGTAAATGAAAAAAAAATGCATAATTAATTTTCAAATTAACAAAAGTCACAAGAGTAAATAAACATTTTGTTACTTTAATCAATATGGTCTTGGTTTTGATAAATAACCCTAAAAATAACAGTCATTTTGAAATGAAGTGAGTATTAGTTACCAATAAAATTATTTCTTTTTTTTATCATATTCTCAAATTTTATGTTTCCAGCTGCAAACCCAAGGTTTATTGTTATTTTTAATTTTCTTCTGGTTTTATAAAAATTAAAAAAATAAATATTTGCAAATATTTAACAATAAATACCAGTAGTGTTATTCATCTTAACCTTATAGTTCTGATATTTTTAACTAATTAAGAAGGATTTACAATCTCTCACAAAGAAAAATTATTTATTCTGTCAATTTTGAAGAAATAAATGTACAACACACTTCATGTGAATGTTGTGTTATTTGCCTGGTTAGTCTTTTAGACCAACATACAGAATCCCTTCATAATTAATTAATGTGTATTTAATAACTCAAAGTCATTTTTTAGAAATAAAATGTCATTTTGTCAATTTTATTGAGAATGGGGTTTGAACCAATCCACAATTTCACATTTCTTAAAATTTTGAATGACTGTTTTTAGGAGAACATATTATTTAGGAAAAAAAAGATATAACAACCCAGCATGTCAAATGTTGAAAGGAAATTGTTTTTTTTAAACTTTTGTCGTGATTAAAGTGATTGTTAATTTTATTTTCATCTCCTTCAATACGAATGTTCCAGCTAGCAATGAGTAGTACCCATCATTTACATAAAAGATCAAATAAAGTTGATTTTGAATAATTATATGAACATCAAATGAATTTAAAACATATGCATGCATGGTTATCAAAATTAATCAATTCTGTAATTAAGAGCTATAGCAAAGATGCAAGAAGTCCAGACCCACAAAAAAAAGTGAAATTTGTTACTCTATTAATTATAAACAAATTACGACACTTGGCTTTTAAAGTTAAAACGCTACTGGATGTGAGAGGACTTATGCACAGAATAATTTTAATATAGCTTGGTTAGTATAAAATAAAATAACATTACAATAATATTTCTTCACCCAAAGAAAGAAAAAAAGGGAATTCGTAAAATAAAATATATAGCTTCAAATGAAAAGTAGAAAATGCCAAGTGGAGATGATGGCAAGCTAAAAATGAAACTATAGCAAGCAGCTGGAGATGAGACATGTTTGTAGTTCCACCAACTGATCCTTTTCTTTTTTTGCTATTTCATTAGGGTCCCTTTTGTTTTATTTATTTCTTTTATGTACTATTTCTTTGGGGTCTCTTTGTTGATTGGTCATAAGATAATTGAACTCTCTTTTATTGCTTATTAAACTATTGTCTTTTTGACACCCCCATTTATGTTCTTGAGTTTAACTTCTTTAATTCAAAAGTTGTGTGTTATTAATTAATTACTTTTTTTTTCTTTATCATTGTTATAGACGGTTTTAGTACAATAATATTAATAAAGCTTAATGTATCAATATTTACCCAAATTTGTCTTAAAAATCTAATGTTTACTGAACTTTCAAAGTTACCTCATAGTTTTCACAACTTTCAAAAAATGGCACTTTGCTCCTTGAACGTCACGTGTCAACTTCTAATTTGAGAGAAAAATTAGAAAAATGATATCTCCGAAAAGTCAAACCAACTGGAAACTAAAGCATGTCGTTTAAGGGTAAAGTGATGCACTTTTTGGGTGTATTAAGCTTAAAAATAACTATTTGAGATAATTTCAAACACACTTTTGAGCCATTAACCATGTGAGACTTTACCTCTTAATTTCATACCAACTACAAGAAAATCTAGATTCTGCAACGGAATTCTTGCAAGGGAAAAAATTCTCTTGCAAATTCTTCAACTTGCAACGGATTATGCAAAGGAAGTGACATTCCCTTGCAGAATCATTATGATTTTAATACTAGAAATTTTTGTAAAGAAAATTGCAAGTGAACTTGGATTTCATTGGAAGAATGTAGGCAGGAAAGTTGAGCGGGAAGCTTTGCAAATGAATCTGCAAGTGTATTTTTTCCATTGGAATATTTGTTAAAGTTATTAATGAAAAAATAATTGTAAGTGATGTGTCGTTGAATAAAAATATAAAGGTGAGACTAAGGACAATCTAAGACCTAACTTATCTACTTCCTTCTTTCTCAAAGTAAGCTACTTCACGATGAGCACATCGATAAGGGGGTTTCTACCATTTTCCTTGGAATTTCCGGATTGAGTATGGTTCTCTTGCAAACACATCTCGCTAACCCTACTCCCTTTCTTCTTGTACTCATCTCTTCCTAAATTGATTAAGAGAAATCCCTAATTGCATAAATATAAGGTAAATATGATAAACTTTCTAAGCCCATCACTGCTTTTCATGTAAGATTACCGATTTGAAGAGAATTTTCTTCTTATAAGCGTTTTGAATTAAGTTTATACTCTCTTTTTTCTGTCATTTATTTATGTACTTTGCTGCTAATTGAAAGTTATGTCGGGGAAAACTATTTGTATTTGAAAGAGATAAACCTAGATGTGTCTTGGGTATATTGTGAACTTTAAAAATTCATGCTATGTTGTAGATTTTTTGGCTATGTTTTAGGATATTTTGGGAAGGTTTTGCGCATTTCTCATTCAATGTATTACTCTTAAATTGATGGATATAAAAGTCGTTAATTTTCCCCATAAGGTCACAATTTCGAGTTTTGGTGGTAGCTGAGGTTTTTTTAGTAGAGAAATAGGGATTACGAGTATTTGATTGGTGAATCTAGTGCTTGGTTGGGAGTTTGTGATCGGTGGAAAGTTTAAGCTGGGAAGGGAGATCATTAGTGGATCATTTCGGTGAACTTTATTTGGGTATGCAATTCTAGTTTTTCATTCCAGAGCATTGAGTATCTTGATTGATTTTTCTCATATACATTGCACCGTTTTCTCAGTGAGTCATATTTTGTCTTTTGATCATTTTGTGTGGTATTTATGTAGATTTTGCTTTTACATATACAGTTTTGTTTTGCTTGTCTGATTCTTAATTTTCGCTCCTAGTTAGTAGTTAATATCATGTGTTACTTAAGTTTTTAAGTTTGTTTGATGTTATTCATATTCAAGAGCAAAGACTCACTTATCAAGTTAACTAATAATCTCGCTCAATGTCATTCAATTTGAAGTTTTAATGTCACTTGGTTAAATTGTTTTCACATATGCATAATTCAAATATCTACTTGTTGGTTTCGGTCCATCACTATTGTAGTTTGCTAGTTTCCACACATGCATATATCCGTTTGTTCCTGTTTTTCCATCACAATTTAAGCTGATAGCAATTTGCATTGTTGATTTCACGACTTAGGAAAATAGTAAAGTAATTGTACTAAAATTTGATTGATTTTGTTTTCTTCAAGAATTCATAATTGCATTTATCATCTAGGTTTGCAGGACTGTTGCACTCAAAAAGTAACACACCTAGCAAGTATACTAGTGTCAATTTGCAAAGTAGAAAGCAAGAGTATCGTATCCTACAGGGAGGTCTTTATGCCAAATTATTCTTTTTATGATAAATTGATTAATGGAAGGGTAAATGTGATTTCTTGAAATTGGAGGTTTTATTAAATGCTAAAGATTTACAAGAATGATAAAAACAGAATTAAAAAGGTTGTTTAAGTTGATTAATAAAAGACTCAAGTTCAGCCTACCCAAAGAACAATCTAAGACTATCTTCCCTAGCTTTCAGTACAAGACCTTGCTCAGATATCCAATTCCAAGGTCTCTTAACCTTAAATCCCTAAACCGTCTCCTAAGCTAGTTTAGTTTCTTACTAAGCTAAACACACTTCACCTTTCGATCCTTCATATGAATAACAAAGTAGCATTAAGTTTAATCAAGCATTCATTGAAGTGAAACCCAAGGCATACAAACATTTATCTTTCGATCTCATGAAGTGTATGTGTGTGAAGGTCTTCTATGTTGAGCAGATCACCTTTCGGTCCAAACTACTTAACACTAAGCATGAAAGTGATCAAGTTTCATTTAAGCAATAAGGCATTCATTCACACAAATATTCAAACCAAGTAAAGAAAAGATACTTTACAGCAAAGGAAAGATCTCCTTAGACTGCCTTTTATATGGCAGACTTCACTTGTTGATGGACTACTTATCCATCTCCATTAATGACTCAACCAAAACCATAAATGAAGAAAGCTTAAAAGAATAATAAAAATGGTAGTAAGGTAGAGAGAAAACGAAAATTGAATAGTAAATTGATCATGAACAAAAGTGATGATTATTATTTTCTTAAGGGACTCCCCCTCTTTCCCGCCACTCTTGCTTTTTGGGAAAAGATGGCCTCACTAAATTTTAAGGGCCAATTAATCTCAGCCACACAAAGCAAAAAAATATCTAGATATTATCTGTCCACTTGCTAAAAGAGGTAACTAGAACACAAACTAAGTTAATTAAATTGAAAAAGTCTAATTTTCATCCCAACTAATTCCACCCTCTCAACTTGGTGACGTCATCAATCAGCTCCCCTTTACTTTAGCTGCTACTGACATTAATATTCCAGCTCTTTTTCGCCACTTTCCAGCTCAGCTAGAAGGTCTCCTTCCGCAGATAGAAAACTTGAAAAACCAGGAAGACCTTCATAAAATCTGCTCAACTTTAATTAATTTCAACCCAATTGTTCAAGCTTTTAATGACATAAATTCAAGCTGTTCTATAGGCCCACAATACATTATCTAACTTATTAGCTCATTCCTTCCTAAAACTATTCAGAGTCTTCTCTAAAATTCTTTTTATCTCTCTGTTGGAGATCTCGGCCTGTCCACTGGTTTGAGGGTGGTATGGGGTTGCAACTCTATGTGTGACTCCAAACTTAGTCATTAGCTTTTGAAATTAAGCATTACAAAAATGTGTACCTTGATCACTTATAATGGTACGAGGGCAACCCTGGTGAAGATCTTCTTCAGAAACTTGACCACCACCTTAACATCATTAGTTGGGCATACAATTGCTTCAACCCATTTTCTCACATAGTCTACGACTAAGAGAATGTACCTGTTTCTATAAGAACTAGGAAAAGGTGCCATAAAATCTATACCCCATACATCAAATAATTCACAAACAACAACATTATTCAAAGGCATAGAATTTTTGGCATAAGTATTCTTTGACATTAATTGCAATGTGATACAAATTGATGAGCATCTTTGAAAATTGTAGGCTAATAGAAACCACACTCCAATACCTTGGCAGCAATCTTTGTGGCTCCAAAGTGAACTCCTACCTCAGCTGAATGGCACATTTGCAAGATCTTGTTGGTTTCCTCTTCTACTACACATTATAATCTGGTTTGCACACAACTTGAACAAGAAGGGTTCCTCCTAAAAAATAGTATTTAACATTAGCAAAGAATTTCTTCTTTTGATCATTTTCAAACACATTAGGGTTATATTACATGCAAGATAATTAGCAAAGTCAACATACCAAGTAGCAGAATTTACCGAGTAAAGCCTTTTATCAGGGAAGGTCTCTGTGATGATTTTCTGAGGATCGAGGTCTTCTCTTGGAATTCTGGAAAGATGGTTAGTAGCAACATTTTCACATCCCTTCTTATCCTTGATTTTAAGGTCAAACTCTTGTAGAAGGAGTAGCCATCGAATGAGCCTAGGCTTTACATCCTTCTTTGCAAAATATTTTAAAGTGGCATGATCGGTGAAGACTGTGACCCTACAGAGCACTAGGTAAGATCTGAACTTGTCTATGGCATAGACTACTACCAACAGTTCCTTCTCAGTGGTAGTGTAGTTTTTTTATGCCTCATTCAAGGTCTTGCTAGCATAATAGATTGGCTTGAAGTGCTTGTACTCCCTTTGTTCGAAGACTGCTCCAATACAAGTATCACTAGCATCACACATGAGCTCAAAGGGCTTTGTCCAGTCAGGGGCAATGAGAATAGGAGAGTTCACTAGCCTGGTTTTAAGTTCCATGAAGGCCTTCATGCAGTCTTCTCTAAATTTGAATTCCACATCCTTGTAAAGCAAGGATGTCAATGGTTGGGCAATTTTGAGCAGTCTTTTATGAATCTTCTGTAGAAACCAGCATGACCTAGAAAACCTCTCACTTCCTTCATTGATGTTGGTGGAGTAAGATTTTGAATGATATTTATCTTTGATTTGTCCACTTCTAAGCCCTTATCTGAAACTTTATATCCAAGCATTATCCCTTCGGTCACCATGAAATGGCATTTTTCCCAATTGAGAACCAAGTTGGTCTCAATACACCTTACCAAGACCTCTTCCAGATTGCGAAGATAGTTGTCGAAGGTCTTCCCATAAATAGAAAAGTCATCCATGAAGATCTCTACAGTTCTTTCTACCATATCATGGAAAATAAGCATCATGCACCTTTGAAATGTAGCTGGGAAATTGTATAAACTAAAAGGTATTCTTCTATAGGTAAAGGTTTCATAGGGGCAGGTGAAGGTGGTCTTCTCTTGGTCATTAGGATGAACG
>CATIWQ010121427.1:0-16513 GCA_949673415.1 Euphorbia schlechtendalii | reverse complement strand
ATCCTTATTTCAGAAGGAAAAATTTATATATATTTAAGTTCTCTGATCTTTCATACCTATATTTGCTCATTTTTCATTCTAACCCTTCTTTCCTAAAACTTTACTTTATTATATTTTATTTTCTTTATTTTATCTTCCTTGTTGATCTTTAGAACTAGCCCTTCCCTGTGGGATCGATTTCTTTTAAAACTACATTGCAACCGTATACTTGCAGTTATCATCATTTTTTTATTTGATAAGAGGTTCTGACAACACCTATATTTTTCGTGAACAAGTTTTTGGCACCATTGATATATAGTAGAATCTTGTGAACAAATTATTAAACTTATCGGTAGAAAAGTGACGAACAGTTTCCCATATAAGGGGAACCCAAAAATAGGGAATGATTATTATATTAATATATTTTTTGATTTTTTATTGATGAATATGTCACGTTATATTAATTCAGAATCAGTTACAATTCTGATTAAAGGTAGACAAGAATGAAATCTGGTCCCCCTACTCGTCGAGGAACCAACTGCTTTAACAAGTGTATGTGTAGCTCGATCCGTAGTACGACAAACATAAGTAAAATGAAAATTACTAAATGATACATAAATTCTAGGCAATCTTGGAAAATTAAACCAATAGGAGAAGGAAAATAGCTAGAATTATTCAAAGCCGTCACCACATTCAAAGCATCCAACTCCATGATGATATGATCATAATTGTTTTCCTTAATCAAGTGAGAGCTTCCCTGCAGCTTAAGACTTCCGCTAGATATAATTTTGATTTTGATTTATCTTAATGTGTTTAATACTTTTTTTATTATTGGAAATGGATTTGATGTAAAGAAATTAATATAATAACAATAATAATAAAATATTATTACTTTATGAGAATCTGAAATGAGAAATTGAAAATGAGGAAAATGATTGGAACAAAAACTCTGTAGATCCTGTAAAATGAGATTTGGAGAATGCAAAATGAGAAAAATGGTTGGACTTCCTCATACATTAGCAATGGAATTTAATTTTGGTCAATGTATACAGCTCACGTCCATAGTCCATAGCTCATGTCCATAGTTCAGATACACTCTTGTAATATAATGTGTGTAAAAATAAATAGGTGTGCACATGTGACGATGTCTACTCAACCCCACAAAGAGATTTTATTGTGAGAATGGAAAGGACATGTAATTCCAAAAATAATGATGTGATGGATACACTCATCCCTATGGTTTGTTTTCCTTTTCTTAATTCCAAGTTCCAACCAAATAAATAAACAAAGCAACTACGTAACAAAGTCCAGTGATTGGTAAATAATACGAGATTTCGCTCAATCAAAGCACGGTTCAAGTTCGATATCGGTTCGAGATATTAATAAATTAAATTAAGTCTTCTAATATTCGGTTCGAAAGTTCACAAATATGTTCGTATAATTTTTATGTGTATGATTGACGAGTAATATTTATTAATGTAAAATAATTATTCGTAAATAACGATTTTAATAATACTTTCTACTTCTTTGTAGGGTTGGTGATGAATATGGAAATGCATAGAAGAAGAGAATGATAGAAATATACGGAATGAAAGTGATTACTAATTAGCGTACAAATTGATTATTTCTTAAAATGTTAGTTTTAATTTTTAAAATTATTTATTTTATTAAATGTAAGCGGTAAATTACACTACTTTTTACGGAATGTATTTTGCGATAATTTTTTTTGAAAATGTAGTAAAATGTAATGTTACTGATGCAATTTTTTAAAGCAATATTATTATAAATCGGTTTAACCATCAAAGTTGAAACACTTAGAGGCAACACTTTTATTTTTCGTTGCAATAAAGCATATATGGTAGACTCGTTTAGGCTCGCGAATTCAAGCCGAGCTTTTCACAAGGCTGGACCAAGTTAAAATTTTCTAAACTCGACGAGCTTCGAACTGAGACGAGCCCGACTATTTCCGTTCACGAGCCGAGCTCAAAACTGTTTGATTTTGGTTCGGCTTGTTAACACCCATATGACTCTTTCCCACTTATGTTGGAATCAATTATTAGATTTAGGTTGAGTTTTGGCTAGATTCGATTTTGTCCCGACTCTGTAAGATTTTCAAAATTATCTTAATATAAAGAGCTAATTATTAAGTCACCTTCAACTTGTCCTAAACATTTATTATCCCTCTAAACTTTTAAAGTTTGAAATATCTCACCCAATTTGTAAAAATGTATAAATCTATCCTCTTAATGTCATATGTTAGCTTATGATTAAAATAACTGAAAAAGTTAATATTTGAAAACCAAAACAACCATAACAACAAGACAAACTTTTGAAAATTCGGAAACTGCCAAATAGTGGCCAAGATCAAGAGGTTCTGTCCGGCCTTTTCAAGAAAATAATAGTGAAGTAGTTTTGGAGCTACGGCTTATTGGTACAACTTTTTAAAATTTTCAAATAAAATTTTAATTTATCGATCATATAAAATCATGAGAAAGAAAAAAAAAAGAGAATGGAAAGATGTAGACTTGTTGGCTCTCCACGCGAAACCCACGTGTAGAAAAGCAGGGACAGAATCCAGGTGAAGAAGACACCAAATGAAGGGCATTATTGTCAATTTAAGAAAATATGAAAAAGAATCACCGGCCAGCAATGTCTAACCCCCCTGCCATCTCAATTAATAGCGGAAAAAGCGGGAGAACGACGGCGTCTCTGTCACCGGCCACCGCGCCATTTTCCAATTCGTTTTTGTTTTTCTGCAATTTCGTTATTAAGAATATTCTCCAACTTGTTCTCCTTTTAGTTTTTGACTAGTTTCTGAAATCAAAGAATATTCCATTTCATTTCAGTTTTAGCAATCTTTAAGGCTGTCACATTTTTTGAGAAATTGCAGCATATATTGACATTTCTTTCTCTATTTCCTCCATTCGGATTCTCCTGTTCAGGTACGCTTTTGAGATTTGATCGTCTTCACTTTCTCTATTTACTGTCTTTCTGTTTTTTTTTTCCATTCCAAATGGGTAATTCTCGTTGATAATGAAAGCTTTGTCAATGTACTGAGAAATGATTTGCGCTTTTGTTTACTGTATGGTACGGATTTTGATACTTAACGAGCTACTTGTTTTGACTCATGTAAAGCTTGAAATATTGTTCATTTCCTCATTTATGGAAACTGTTGCGTAGTTTTATTCTATGTTTTCTTTCTGAGAAAGTTATATTGTATATTTGTACTATTGTGGAGTCCTCATTATTGTGATCAAGTTAGATTCGTTTCATGATTGGCATTGTGTCTACATGTTTATGCCTAATTTCAAGTCCTCAATTAACTCAGTCATTATCTAATGACTTCCATATGTAAGGATTCATTGATCTGTAATTAGACGAAAGCAATTGAACAGAAAAAGAGTCCAGATTCTATGGTGACTAATAACATAATTATTGTTGGGGGTATATTCAGTTTTATTAATAGCATGCTTCTATAGCTGGGGTTTGAAGGATGGAAGTATTCCCTAAGAAATTGTGAATTGAGAATCCAAGCACTAGACATGATATCAGCCTGTGGGATCTGTAGGAGATTCTTCACTATTAATTGTCTGTAGGAGATTCTTCACTGTTAAATTCATTTATATATTTCTTTTGCAGATATTTTTCCCTGTTTCTCATCCATTATTGCCGTAAAAAGGACAATGCGGAACAATTGGCTGCTTTTCATGAATCTGGATGATAGATTCCCGTATATCATCCCAGAAGAGCCCCTGTTATCACCAAATTCTGGGGCTCAAATAATTTCCCATTTCAGTCCATTTGTAGACAACTCTCTAAACCAGTCTACATTCTTATATATCCCAGGTAGTATGGCTTTCCCAGGTAGTATGGCTTTTCAAGAAGCTCTTATCTGCATGTCGAAGCTTGCTGGTGCTTTACTTTTCTGGTTCACTGGTGCATCCAGTTCCAATTTGAGCCAGCAACTTTCGAGTAATCAGAGTTCCATGAAAATGAAGCACATTACTTCCACAAGGCATAATCTCATTGGATTCCAGTTTGGTTTTAAATCAGAACAAGATTCTTCTTCTCATGGTAAAATTTCAAGTTTCATGTTAAGGCTCCTTCGCAGAGAAGCTGAAAGACTTCAGCCATTCTCTGTGCTCTCATTAGCTTCTGCCGTGGTACCACAAATCGAAAACTTGTGAATCGAATTTGGAGGAATTTTCTTAGTTTTGCTTTTGCATTTGGTCACTCTTGGCTCAAGTTATATGTACTTCAAGCTGTGATTTTACTACCCTTTGAAAAGCTTTATGTGTTTTCAGATCTTCAAAGATGATATATGTTCCTTCGGAGAATGGTGATGAGCTACTACCAAAATCAATAGACCAAAGACCTTGTGAAGTTGGGCGCCATGGATGTTCAAGCCTAAGATTTCATGACTTTAACTGGACAACGCATGCAGTTGAGCCGAAAATTGGCATTGAATTTCCAATAATGCTGGAAAACATGTTGTCTGGAGAGAAGAAATCCAATAAAACTTCAGAGGTAAACATCAAAACTCCTTGGAGTGGCCTCTAGGAGCTTAGTTTTGTCGTCTTCGAGGGATTTGTTCCTGCTATTCATTTTCTGCATTAATTTGTGCTCTTGTATTATTAGCTACCGTTTTATTGGTATATGCGTTGTTTTTATCCTCCTCATCATCTGCTTATCGGTATGCTGATTTTTTTTCATGTATTACTGTTATGTGGTATGATCATCTTCTTGTTCAGTTTCATGTTGATTTTTTAGCATGTGATCTTTACAAAGTGGATAGTAGTGCGGAATTCCGAATTCATATTAGTATACCTGTTACATATAGCATTTTGTTTATGGTTATTTACACTCTCTGAAATTGAAAGTGCATTTTCAGTTCCTTGTTGGAACTGGCTCAAGAACCATGAAAATAATCAAAATAAAGTCAATAAAGGTTTATGCATTTGGATTTTGTAAGTTTTCTTGCTTTTACTTTCACAAAATTTCCGACAGTTGAACTCTATATTCACTTGTAATTGAGAATTACCTGTAGACATCCATCCTAATTCTATCTGCGAGAAATTGGGACCAAAATATGCTTCTGTCCCTGACGATGAACTAAACAAAATTCGTGACTTTTATGAGGATCTTCTCAGGTTTATAGTTACCTTATTATCATTTGTTCATGATTATTTTTCTTAGTTGTCTGTTCCGTGAGTTTAGCAATTTGCTTAAGAAGTTGGTTTTCTGAAATGCTGTATACTTCGAAATGAATGGACTGTGTAACTGGATTAATGAAGAATCAGTTCAAAAATTCATATAGCTTAATTTAAAAAATATATTTTTACCTTGGTCTTTTCTTTTACTGGACTGACCACTAAAATTCATATTTTTGTACTTCGTTTACAATGTTTCTGAAGCTTATTGTTTCTTAGTTCTTACATGTTAAATTTTTCTTTCTCCCTCCCTTAAGTTTTAATGAGTTTGCTGTAGGGAGGACATCGGCATGACAGTTCGGCTTGTAATTAATTGCAATGGGATGAAAATCAATGCTGTGAAGGAGTAAGTCATATATTGTTTGGATCTATACTGGAAAAGTAAAAGATTTTGACTTTTGATCTTTGAAAATTTTTTTAGAGTAATTTATGTGGAAAATGGAAAGAATAAAATTCGGCAATTGTATAATCAAAGATCATTTCCTGTAATTCAATGCTAAAGTGAGTATGACAGGAGGGTTCAGATTTTTTTTTTTTTTTTTTGCAGTGCTTTTGAGAAATCTCTTCGCAACCGCTTAGTGAAGGTAAACATTTAACAAACAACTCTTTCATGCTTGAAACTTGAAGGAACCATTCAATAATGTTGTTGACTTATATTACACTTATTTGAACTTTCCCAGACAAACCCAAACACTGATTACAGCTGCCTCAAAACTTTTGGCTCTTTATTCTCGAAAGACATTCCGATACCTTTGGTAATTCCCATGCTTCTTAGTTAAACTATGTTGTCACATTAGAATTTCCCAATAGTTAGTTGGTTCTGACTTCAAATGGTAAAAACATGCAGGGAACTACCGTGGAATTCCGAAGAGCAGCTGATGGGAAACTAATTACCGAAAGTACGGAAACTTTTAAATACTTTTGACTTTTAACATTTGATACTTAGGGTATGACTAAATTGTTGACTTTATTCATGTAGTTGGAGGTAATCAAATCGGAGCAGTCCAAAGCAAGGATCTATGCAGTAAGCAAATTCTCCTTTTTGTCGTTTTTTTAAACCAATCTCGCCACATAAGAGTAAAATGGAGAAATATTTGTAGTCTGACTGGTATTTAAACTTGACAGGGGCGTTCTTCGACATGTATATCGGAGAAATTCCAGTTTCAGAGGAAGCAAAGGAAGAAATCGGGAAAAATGTAGCTAATATCATGAGAAGGTGCTAAGCTGATAAATTTAAGATTTTGATTGCCCCTGTTTTTGAATGGGCTATCATTTTTAGTGATGATTTTGGTTATAACAGCTGGATATAGTTTGTAGGTAGAGTCATTATAGTAGGAGTTGTTTTTCGTTATTTTTTTCCATGTTCTCTTGTGGTGGAAATGTACGAAATTGAAGTCAAGTCGTTGAACAAATTCCTCAAATGTTGGAAAAAGATTCTGTCCCACTTTTACAAATAATGGGATCTCATATACTATAAAATTCGAAATGGATGTCAGGCGGTAAACAAAAAGAATTAGTGTTAAATATATTTTAAACTCTGGAAAAAGTATCAGCAAAGTCGTTGTAGTATAGTGGTAAGTATTTCCGCCTGTCACGCGGACGACCCGGGTTCGATCCCCGGCAACGGCGACTATCATTTTGCAGTCATTTTTTTATATCCGATTTTAGTATTTCTGCGCAGCACAGCCCAATATCCGATTTTTGTATCTCCAAATTCATGAAATTTTGCTAATCGTTTCATTCTTATTTTACAAAAAGAATAGTTTAATTTAATCAGTAAAATTTTCATATTTTGGATTCAGTATTAATCACAAGGCTTAACCACCTTTTTGGCTCGGTGTGGTATCTAATTTACTATTTTATCTTTTTCCTATTATACGTATTACATTTTTCATCTTCTCTTGTTACTGGAGTAGTCTTTCTGAGAGAGCAAACCCTTACCCTGCTCGTGATTGATGTTTCATACTCTTTATAAAGGCTAAGGATTATGAACAAAGTAAGACTCTCAGTTGGGAAAAAACTTGATATCTCAAAATTGCATTCTCTCTCATTAATTAGCTGAAATTCTTGTGTTTGGTGAGAAACATGTAGCTCCTCCCAAACCATTCGTTAGTATAGTATTCTTACACTTAGAAAAGAGGTTGCCAAAGGGTAATTTTTATTGGTACAACCTAGAATAACAAAAGCAAAAGAAACATTAAAACTAACAACAAAGCAATTAAGTTAACATTTCTAAAAGGAAATTAATAATCCATTTCATGCTATTGATTCATCTATTATGTGCAGCTAAGATTGAATTATTAATATACATTAATATTATGTTTTTAACAGATTCACCATAGAATGGATCGATTTTTTATTCTTGAAAAAGTAAATAAACCGTTATTTTAATTGTCACATTCAAAAATTAAATATGAAAATGGGACTTTTATTTATTAGGTAATTTAATGGCTAATTAACTGCTGTACGGTTAGTCCAAAAAAACCTTCAATGTACACCACTTTTCTCCCCCAAAAATTTCTCCAATAATTTAGCAAACAACACATTCTCATTAAATTTAACCAATAAAGAATTAAAAACCATAGACATTAATTTAAAAAATGCAATTTCTAAAAACGAACAATCTGTAAATAGAAAAATTCCAACTGCCCATTTTCCAATTTACCTTTTAAAAGAAGGTGAAAATCAGAGGAAATGGAAATGGCCTGGAATTCCCCCTCCAACATCAAAATTCATCTTCTGT
Source organism: Euphorbia schlechtendalii (assembly GCA_949673415.1). Lineage (NCBI taxonomy): Eukaryota > Viridiplantae > Streptophyta > Magnoliopsida > Malpighiales > Euphorbiaceae > Euphorbia > Euphorbia schlechtendalii. Next base: position 8,581 of record CATIWQ010121427.1, on the reverse strand, counting down.
AACTTTAAATATTGGGGGGAATTTATACCATAAAAAAAAAAAAAAAAAATTGGTTTTCTGTGTCAAGACATCTGTGCTTGAAATGGTTAGTTTTATAAAATATTTATGTGCCATAGTTGGAATATGGTTGACTCTCTTTCAAGGACCTGTAAATGCACAATTTAATTACAAGGATGCCCTTACAAAGTCCATTATTTTCCTAGAAGCTCAGAGGTCTGGAAAATTGCCTGCAAATAATAGGCTTGATTGGAGAGGTGATTCTGCCCTTGATGATGGTCAACTTGCCGGTGTGAGTATTCGTATATCATCTCTTTATGTTTCTTTAATGTATTTGATTCTCTTTAAACATATAGACAAATGAGAAAGATCAGATTGGAATTTAAAAAAATGTACTAAAGTTGAAATTTAAAGAATCCTCATGATCTTTTAAATACAAGGACAAGCATCTATGTTAAATCCTCAAATAACATTACCCGTTGGTTACTAACATAAAATTTATTGTACAAAAACTAGATTTTTATTTTACTGTTGGTATTTTTTTTTTTAATTCTCAAAGTTTAAGGGTAGAAAACGAAACAATTATGAACATTATAATGAAACTATATTAAGTGTCGTCGAATGTTTTCTAGGGTAGACGGACCACTACGAACATTACTCATTTTTGCCTTTTCATAGAGTTTCCGATATCCATTTCAATTTTCGGTTATGGATTCCATTATTATTATTTTAACACGATCTCACGATGACAGGTGGACCTAGTAGGAGGGTATTACGATGCAGGAGACAACGTAAAATACGGGCTTCCATTGGCATTTACGGTAACAACCCTAGCATGGAGTGCCATTGCTTACGAAAAGGAGCTAAAAGCCACCGGCGAGTGGGGCCATACTGTTGACGCCATCAAATGGGGCACCGATTATCTTCTCAAAGCCGCCAGCCGTCGCAACCGTCTCTATGTTCAGGTGGGGAACCCCGTAATGGATCATCAGTGTTGGGTTAGACCAGAGAATATGAAAACGCCAAGAACCGTGTTGAAAATCGATGAAAACGAGCCCGGTACTGAGATTGCCGCCGAAACTTCCGCTGCTTTCGCGGCTTCTTCAATTGTTTTTCGACCTGCCAATCGTACCTATGCTCGTCGCCTTCTCAACAAAGCCAAATCGGTATTGGTTTCCGTTCATTGCCTCTTTTCTTTACTTTTCCGCCCCGTTTTACTTAACGTCGTTCCTAGAAATGACTAAAATACCACAGGGTTGTGCTTTTTCGTTAAAGCTCTACTCTATCCGGTTTTCTTCTATTTATTTATTTTTCGTTTTTTAAACTGCAAAATTTCAAATAATTGTTATTTCCCGATTTCGGCTGTCTCTAGACATATTTGCGAAATTTGGATATAAGATTATGATTTAAATATAGAAAAAGAGAAGTAATTAAAAAAATTGATTTTATGGATGGAAGGGCAAAATTGTCTTTTTCAATGGCAGTGTTAATAAATTGAGGGCGGCAAATAGCAACCTGGTAAATTTATTGTATTATATCTGTGTTTTCAGCTTTTTGTATTCGCCAAGTCACACAAAGGAACCTACGATGGAGAATGCCCATTTTACTGCTCTTACTCGGGCTACAATGTAAGCATACTATTTATTCTTCTCTTTATTCAATTATTTTTGCATAGTTTAGAACTTACATATATATATACGGTTGGATGATTGACATGTTATCGTGTATTAAAGCGTCAGTTTACTAACTTTGAGGACTATATGATCTGCTTAAAAACCACGGTGGAATCCATTTGGATCGAGGATTCTCCGTGACACTACACTACGTGTCGTTAATTTTTCTTTTTTTGCAAACTTTTTTTTTTCGAAATGACAGGATGAGCTTATGTGGGCAGCAACATGGTTATACAAAGCCACACATAAATCCATTTACATAAACTATGTTATGAATGAAGCTATCAATGCTAATGTTGCCGAGTTCAGCTGGGATCTCAAATATGCCGGCGCGCAGATTCTCCTCACTAAGGTTAGATCGAGACAATAAAAACTATTATTTGACCTTATCTATCAGCTCATCGAATCAAATGATTGATTTTTTCTATTTAATCGTGTTAAATTTTCAGTATTTCTTTGATGGACAAAAGGGTTTAACCCCAGAGAAGCAATCCGCTGATAGTTTCATTTGTTCAAATCATCCTAAGAGTCCTTACCATCAAATTTACATTTCTCCAGGTTTCTTATTACATAATTTTTCTTGTTTTTGCTTCGAATTCGTGTGTACTCAAGGCGGAAATTCGATTAATCAGGTGGTGTATTGAACTTGAGAGATGGAGCCAATAGCCAATATGTCACGGGCACTGCTTTGTTGTTCAGTGTTTATAGTGACATCCTTAAACAATACAATCAAGTTGTCTCTTGTGGAGATGTCAAGTTGGACCATACCGCCCTCTTCGACTTCGCAAAACAACAGGTTCGTTCTTTCTATAGCCACATAGGCCACTAGCTGATTCATGCTTATTAGTTCGAACTTTTGAGGCAGATGGTTTCATCTAATGCCAAATTCTTCAAGTTAAAGTCTTCTAATACGAATTACTTGAAAAGTTGACACACGCCTTCGTAGTGGCAATTACAGGAACAAATTTTCCACGGATTTCAAAAATTTAATTTTGAACGTATGTTAATAAATAGAATGATAAAAAATTATATTCATCTAAATGCTAAATAAATTACGAAATAGTCTTATAAATTTAATGCAATACGAACCCATTTTAGTTGTGCACAAAGATCATTTTATTAGGTAATGGGTCCAATTTACTTATTTTCATGGGTCGAACAATCTTTTGCATACAATTTTATGTAATATTTTTATAATTAGTGGGTCCATGGTCCAAAAATCTTGCAAATAAAGCTAAACTTTGTCCATACATTTTACTAACGACTTGGTAGTCTGAACTTTTGAGTCAAATGATTCTATGCAGATGGATTACTTGCTAGGGAATAACCCGCAGAAAAGATCATACATGGTAGGATTCGGAAACAACCCGCCACAGCAGGCACATCACAGAGGAGCATCAGTGCCAAAAATGCAAGCAAATGAAATAGTGAACTGCCCAATGAGCTTTGTGGAATGGTTCTTGGTTGATAAACCAAACCCGAATGAGCTAACCGGAGCATTTGTTGGTGGTCCGGACAAACAAGATCATTTTGAAGACAAAAGGTCTTCTTCTTCGTATACTGAGCCTTGCACTTACATTAACTCTCTTGCTGTTGGTGTTCTTGCCAAGTTGGCTGCCACTAGCTCCCATTGATTTGCTTGTTCCAATGTATAACTAATGTGTTCGATTTCATTGCATTGATCTGTTCTCTTTTAGTTGCTTTCTTTAACTTGATTGATTTATGTATCATTTGTGTCCTCTAGAAATATCTACAGATTTTTTTCAAACTGCCCAAGCTTTTCATGTTATTGTATTATTATTATAATAATAATAATAATAATAATATTAATAAGCACAAAACAAACTAAATGATAATAAAGTTGTTGGAGAACTTCTTCAATTTCTGCATTGTGTTTTTTTACTTCCTATAATAGTTTCACGTGGGTCTTTGAAAAACTCTTTAACTATAATATTTTGTCTATTCGGCATCAAACAACACTTAATGTTTGATTATATACAAACAAACTACAGAGTCGGCTTATAGTTTGGGTCAATGCGGCATGCTTCTATTCTAAATTCTTAAAAGATTTGAACCCCAATAATTAAAAGCTTTATCATATTCTTTTCTTTTCTTAATAAAATTTCACTTCACTTAATTAATTAATTTTATTTCTAAATAATAATTAAGAAATTATGTAATTAAAATTGAGTTATTTAGTATCAAGGGGTTTTAACCTAGAGAGTTGTGATTAAAGCGGTGATTTTAAAGGTTGTTGATTCAAGTTCATATTCGGGTGAAGTGGGATGAAATTTTTCTTTATCATTATTGTAAGTACAATTGGACAATAATTTTAGCAAAATTAATTTATTTCTTAATAAAATATTCATTTATCAATTTTGACAATGTGAAATATAGCTAGATAAATCGATTTATCACTTTATTTTTCTCACATACAAAACGGCTAAACTAAAAATCAAAGTATATTTGTATTTAATTTTGTTATCATTTTTTGTTGTACTCTTCAATTATTAGTTTTGATTAACTGTAAATTTAATAAAATTTACATGTTTCAGCTACGACTCCTTATTTAATAAAACTGTCTATGGTTACTTCTAGTTTTAACTGATACAAAGATAAAAAAGTTATTAGCATTAGCTAACACAATCACAAGAACTATCCGCAACAAAATAAAACAAATGAACTTTAGATATATTATCAAAAAAAATATTTTTAGTTGTTTTGAAAACATAAATAATTACCATAAACAACGAAAAAATATTACATATAACAAAAAGAAACCGTGAAAACCTAAAACAAATTAACGGTTCTCAAATATAATTAAATTGATACTAACACAATTAAATTTCCTTGTAAAATCAATTAAAAATATGTGCTTCGGAAATTGCCAGAATGATCTATCTTTATGTATGGACAATATTAAAATGAAAATTGATGGAATGGCTAGAATGTTCAACTGCTATGAGAAAATATAGATCACACGTCATAAACACGGTTTGGCAAAGGGGATAATCTAGTTTCGAACACAATTTAGGACATAGGATATAAAATATTTTCATTTTCTCGTATTACATAAATATTTTTCTTTAATTTATATTAATGTCAATGATGATTCACTTCTTTTTGTACTTGTTAATTTTCGCCGGTCTTATTTTCTCTCTATTCACTTTAGAAGATTATTAATTGTTTTTTCCACACTATTGTTATTAGATTAGATTAATTATTTTAGTGAGGATAAGGTAAAAAAAATTTTACTTTACAAATATTAATTTATTATTTGTCTTTTCTAAAGTTCAAATACAACTGTTTTGTTCTTCCCATGTATAAAATTCTCTTGCTTTTTCCTTTTTTTTTTTTTTTTTTTGCATTTTTAAATTTTATTTTGCATTTTTTCATAAACCTTTAATTATTTGTTACGGTCTTTGGAGTTTTTGTTCTATTGATATACTTCTTTAGTTTTTTACTATAACTTTTTCTGAGAAGGTTGTTTATTAAATGTCTAATATATTTGAATTAGATGTTGACATGTACCTTCTAACCATCTCGATCAAATTATCATTTGTGGACGTGTCATGTGAACGATTACATCGAAGTTTTTGGTTCAAATGCATCAACACCCTCTTAAAGTTGATTCAGAAAATCGAATGTCACTTTCAACTTTCAAAAGATCCAGTTACTCCCCTTAACTTATTAAAATGCACCAGTTTGCCCCCATCGATGTCGCGTGTCAACTTCTGGTTGGGGAGAGAAAATTCAGAAAAATGACATCTTTGAAAAGTCAAACCAATGAGATTCTGACATGTGGCGTTGAGGGGGAGCTAACTGGTTTGAAATTGCCAACTTAAGGGGAGTATCTGGACCTTTTGAAAATTAAGAGTGATATCCAATTTTCTGAACCAAGTTGAGGAGGACATTGATGCATTAGGACAAATTTTTGTTTTGTCATTACTGGTAAAGCTTAACAGTGACTTTCACACTGTGATGTGGAATTTTGCATCTCTGCTACCTGCCGTACAATATTCCGTTATTATTTGGATTTCATCTGGTGGTTTTTACAAAATACATATTATTCCTTCTGGTTCGTAACACTTGTCATTTTAGATTTTTTATCAAAATCAATAAGACATTTAATGCACTACTAAATGATTAATCTATCCTTTTTATTTTATAACAAAATTCCTTTTTCTTCTTAATTATCAACTTATACATTAATTTACATGTAACATCTTTCCTAATTAATGAAATGGTAAATTAGGAAAAAATTGTTAAAAGTTACGTTAATATTCTAAAATGACAAATAAAAGGAACTTAGGTTAAAAGTCTAAATAGTATTAAGAATAAGATGGAGTACCTAATTACTACCTTTTGTTGTCCTCAAGAGTCTGTATGTTGTTTTTTTAATTAAGGGTTAATTTAGTTATGCTTTTACAAACTGTTTATTTGAAAAATTCAATTTTCAAGCTTTTCCTGTAAGTAGCATAATTGATTTTGAAAAAAAAATTAGACAACTCTTATTGTTCAAAGCTAAAATATATAGTTCTATAAAAAATTTATGAAAATAATTTATTGGAACATCAGTTTAAAAAATAATATCAAACTTACCCTAAAAAATTTTTTTTAAGAAGTTAGAGATTTGATCTCTAGTAATCTCTTTCACGGTAAATGGACTAATTGTTCCAAATTGTTTATGTGCATATTTTAATAACAAAACATGCGAAACTTCAGCTTCTAGACCATAAACAACGGCGGTATAACATAGCAGCCTCTTTAATTAAAAGAGGAAACGAGTTATTAATTATAGCATTATATCAAAAGTTGGACAATAAAAAAAAATGATCTCTTCTTCTTTTAAATATTATCGTTTTAATTAATTTACAGTTTTTAAAATAACAATAAATCGAATGAGGTGATTTACTAACTTACCCTCTCATAAATGTCCTACTCTATTTTCAAGACTTCATTTATATGTTTAAATATTGATTCCTATAATCTTCTCATCTTGTTATTGGAGATTAAAATATGATTATCTTGAAAGTTGAACAAATTAATAGGGATAGGAATGGAAATTTTAAAGAAAAAGCATATTGAAAATACAAAATACCATACATAAAAAAAATACTGTAAATAATATATATATATATATATATATATATATATATATATATAGATATATCATGCATTAAAAAAATGGGCAACTGGATTTTTGGGGTTGCAACTCATGATTATGAAATCGAAATTACCTCTACCAGCTCCTCATCTTCATCGTCCATCGGGAAAAACACCGATTTCCGATCATCTCAATCTTCCGGTGACCTATTCAAACATGAATAAGATGAAGTTCAAAGCGCCTATAATGCCAAACAAGGTTTTCTCGATTCCTAAGAGGAAACTTTGCCAATCAGGTACAAAATTCTATTCAGATCCGTCGTTTTTTCTACTAATTTAACAGTTAATTAACCGCGGCGTTGACCGATTTCAGGAACGTCTCGTCGGAGTTCTACGGCGGACGATCGAAGAGCTTCGCCTGTTTGGATGAGGCTGCTTCTTTGAGCTCCATTAAAGAGATCGGAAAAACGGAGAATGCGTACACCAGGAAACGCAGAAATCTCATGGCCTACAATCATGTTTGGAAGGCTCCGGGCGTTAACGGCGGCTGGATATCAAAGAAACCGGCGGCGGCGGCGACTAGAAAATGGGATTGTGTGAGGAGATGCGAGAGCACAAGTGGTAGTGATTCAGATTCTAGTGATAGTAATACACTACATTTACTGTCAATGGTTTCTTCTAGAAACAATTGGATGTTCTCCCGGCGGCCAACCGGAGATCGATATCCTGCCCGGCAATTTTTTCATTGAGTGCGGACATTTTTAAATCATAACCCGCTAGTACCACCACTTCATCCACTCCGTTTTAAATTGGACCCGCATTCATGAGATCAAATTTTTCGAGACATTTTCAAGTTTTTATTTTTGAAAACTAATTTTAAATTTACAGAAACATGGATTGGATTGTTTCCGTTTAGGCGTTTATCCTCTTTAGGTGTTTGATGAGATTTTTTTAAGCCTTAATTGTGTTCATTATATCTGAATAATTTTGTTTTAGCTTCCAAATTGTAGAGTTAACTAAATATGCAAGGTTAGTGTAACATGCTTTGCTTCAGAAACTGGTCTACATGTAATCAGAATAATCATTACAAATAACCATTTTTGGAGAATCTTCAGAATATTCTTCTGCATGCGGCCCAGGGAGAGAGTAGTGTACATGGATTCCACTATTTTATAACAATTAATTATTATGTATAGATAAAAATATGGACATCCTGAGAATGTTAGGCCCTCACATTGACTAACCCTCACTAGAACTCTTATAAAAATATTTGTCTTATAGAGTAACTGATCATTGTACCAATTAGCTTCCATGACTTTCCATATTCATTTATTTAAAACCATCCAATACACATTTTCTTTTTACAAATTTCAAACTTTTTACTCGTTGATAAAAGCTACGAATGAATTTTTTTCAACCGAAATATTATTGAGATACAAGATTTATCATATATATATATATATATATATATATATATATATATATATATATATATATATATATATATATATTGGACCCCACGACGGAAAAAGTTTGAATTCATCACTGCACATGTCAATTAAACTCGGAAAAGGGAATTGGTGATTCTCTTTACTCTCACGCAACAAAAATCATTGCAAAAAAGAATAAAGCTGTATAAGAACATGCATGTAATTTCACATTTTCATAATATAAAGGTAAATTACATAAAAAGATTAGGTTTAATGTATTTATCATCACCGAATTTGTCTAAAATAGTCATTTATCATCCTAAATTTTTATATGTGTAAACTATTTGAATGCACTAATTTGCTCTCTCAATGTCA
>CATIWQ010121361.1:0-13121 GCA_949673415.1 Euphorbia schlechtendalii | reverse complement strand
ATGATCGCGAATGATTGTCGCGATCGTGAATTGCATTTTTCTTCAGAATTCTCCTTGCAACTTCACCAATCTTTGACTGCTTCGATCCTAAACCAAATCTTTAAGTTCCATGCATCTTTTTGCACCTTTTTCACTCTTTTTTCATTGAATTCCACTTTTCATCATTTTACTCCCAAGATTTACCTAGTATCTGCATTTGCATAGAAAACAACTACATACCACATGAAATCTTTTATATGAAGTATAAAAATGACTTAAACTATAGTGTTTAGTGTGTAAAATTAATATGAATAAGTGTAATTATACACTTATCAATGGATAAGATCAAACCAATTCAACCAATCATAATAAAGCGGTGTAATTCTTCGCTAATGGACACAACTCTTCGTTTGGATAGACGTAACCCTTTGTACTCAATAAATAGGGCTCCAAACTCAATAATTTCATGGGGGAATGGAATGGTGTGGATTATGTGGTGTGGTATGAGTGATAAGTGTGTCGCATAGATAGAGAGTAAAAATAACTAGATTTTTTCTACGTTCATAAGTGTTAGCAAGAAAATGTATTAGTGATTCAAACCTTATTTTTATCACTAGATTTCTCTACATATTTAGGTGATTGTTGTATAAGTATAATTGCAAATCACTTATCAATAAAAATTTTCGTTCTTCAATATTCATTTATTCAATATTCACATAGAATAGCATCCTAGCGGAGGTTCTGTACGAGTCGAGACCAAATTCAAAGCAGACGCAGGAATTGCGGGAATTGAAGACTCCCATTAAAGAGTGGATACAGTTTGATCAACTTTAGCTTTCACTTGTATACCTTACAACTTTGCTTTGCTTTCTACTTATACTTTCTATTTCGAAGTTTTTGATATGTCTATGTGTCATAATGTGTATTTCGTGTTGAGTCTTTTATATTAATGATGTTATATGCTTTTGAGTTAACTTTAAGAGTAGTTTCGAGGTTAACGAGATTGTGTATAATCACTGGATATGTGATTATAACGCTGTTTAGTGAGCCAACATTTTTGGAATCGTAACTTGCTAAATATGGTTATGTGAGAGCGAACCGTACTAAGCATAGTAATATTGTTATCCAGGTTTATATAATCATCTTAATTCGTTTGCACTAGATTTAGAAAAGTCATTTCATGTGTTGCTCTACGGTGAATAATTTAATATCTGAGTGTCTAAAACCAAATTTGTTAAATTAATCTAGTGTATGTAATATCTTTGATGATTTTGCATGTTTTCTTTGCTGTACTTGTTCGTAGGGAATATCTATATACTTTTTATCTACTCTAATCTTTCATAAATTTGTCCATCCATCCATCATTCCATTCCTCAAAAATAAATTACATTATTTTCTTTTGTTCCGTTCCTTTTGTTGATCTTTAGAACTAGTTCCTTCCCTGTGGGATCGATATCTTTTAAAACTATACGTAACTGTATTCTTGCAGTGACCACCATTTTTCTATTTAGATAAGCGGTATTGATAACACTTGTTCATATTTTGAACTCTTATCTTATCGGTAGGAAAGTGGGAGACAAGGTTTTTGGCTTCTTTATATAATATAAATCCTCAGAGTCAATAGAGTCAAAACCTTCCGAACAAGTTTTTGGTGTCGTTGTCGGGGATAAGTATTTCAGAATGAGTATAGCCAAAAACTTTGCGATCAAGTTTTGGGCATCGTTGCTGGGGAAGGTAGTGCATTTTAGAGTTCAAATTATTAGAGATATGGTACATTTTCTAATTATATCTATTTAATTTCTTCAAGAATGGTACAAGGCTCCTTTCCCGATCCATTCAATAGAAGAGGGAGATCATTTCAAGATTATTCGAGATGCTGAGTTCAAAAGTTCCTATACTATCCATAAGAACAGTCTCATTCATCTTGGTGTTTATGATAGAGTTATGTATTATCTAAGAATACTCAACTTTGTCATTTACTCAAACATGACTCTAGGGAACAGCGTGAAAAATTGCATGGAAATGTTGTTCACACTAGCATAGAAGAATGATAGTCAGAACTGTTTAGTCTATCGACACCATGGGAAAGAGAATAAACTGACAAGGAAGGCTCTGGATAAGTACTTGGGATTTCCGAGGGATTGCTTCAACAAGATGTTACCTGGCTGGGATCCTATACCAACCTGGAATCACTTGACTGGTCAAACCGAGTTCAAATAAGAATCTACCTATAGCTGGTGGATTCGTGATCCTTATTTTCTTACATTACACTTTTATTTAAGTGGTGCATTGTTTGGTAAAACTAATTTCGATCTTGTCATTCTTGAAGAATTGTTCATTATAGAAGCAATTTGGAATGGCACACTTGTTGATATTTTAGGGATTATGATGGAGACTCTTCTGTTTTCCGCAATTGGACTTGGTAGGATAGCGTATGGGTGTCGGACAATGGCAAATCTGTTGGGTCAGATTGGGAGAATGTCCTATGCCACAGAAATCTTTACTAGTGAAGACATGATTCTAGAGTTAACAACGAAAGTCTTTTTCAAGCATCATTTTCTGGTAAGGTGCATTGGAGAAGAGAGAATAACCTATGATTGGAGATCATGGGATGAAAGGGTGGAAGCGGACAGACAAAGAGAGAGGGAAATTACGCAGGAGAAAGAGTGTAAAGTTTCCAACCTCAGTGGAAGGTTGAATGACCATATGGAAGGGCAGATTTCAATCCATAGAAAAATCGATGACATTCGTACTTTGATGATTGATATCGAGCGAGATCTAACGGAATTTTACTACAAGATTGACCAAATGATAGAATCACTTCCCTTTGAATAAATTTCATCTTTTCATTTAGATGTTTTTACAATTTGATTTTATTTGTGTTTCATTGTTTGTTTGTAATGATGTGTTAAATATGAAGTAAAAATTTAAACAACAAGACGTTGATGTTCAATTGCTATCTTCACCATGACTACTGAAGGTATAAAATAGTAAATATTTATCATTTTTTTTAACAATGTTTGTTTGTGTTTGTGTTTCTAAGTTATTTTAGGTATAAGTTTAAAAATTGAAATTTGAAGAATTAAAGAAGATCGCGACCGTGACATTCAACTCGCGCTCGTGACAATTTGCAGTAAACTTTCTATTTCTATCATGAGGAAGATCATGATCATGACAAGCCTTCACGATCATGACATAGGAAAATTATAACCATTACAGATCATGATCTGGCATGTGATAGATGGCTAAAACCACCATTAACGGCTAGTTTTGAGCAATAACAGCTATATTGTTAATTATGACTAATTAGAGACCTCTTAAACCTCTATAAATAGGTCTAAGTTGAACTCTAGCCACCACAACCTTCAAAAAGCTTATAAAATCTCTGAAATTTCTTCATCTTCAACCTTCAACATTCAATTTTTTCTTCTTAACCTTTACACTTCATAACAATCAAGATGCCTTTGAAGAAATATGAAAATAGAAGAGAAAGCTAAACATACCAAGAGGAGTATGATTATCCTTTCCCTTTAAGGATAAGAGAAGAAGGTAAACGCTATCAAAAGCTTAACAAATTGGATATCACGGGAATTATATTCCTAGATTTGGTCTTCTTGGAAACATTGAATCTCCGTAGAGAGATGGAGGTTTATCTTTTAGCTCTTGGACTCATAAAGTTTGTGAATTTGCATTTTCCACAAAATCAAGATTAGATTCTCGAACGTCTAGTAACATTCGAATATGAAGATGTAAGGAAGAGGGTGACTCAATTTCATAATCAAGGATGACATTACACCATCACAAGTGAGATGATGGGTGAATGATTCGGATTCGAAATTGTTAATTCATCGAGCATGATGGATTCTTTTCAACCAAATCGAGTTTGGGCAGAATTATCGGGTATGAGAGTTTTCAATCTAAAAAATTTTGATAATAAACTTATTAAGGATGAGTGCATTCTTCTTCTCCACAAATACCTTTCCACTTCGGTATTTTTTCAAGTAGAGAATACAAAAGTCCAAAAGAAAGATTTGTTTGTTCTTTCTTGCACTTTGATGAAGCAAAAAGTAGAATTCATGGATATCATATGGGATATGATGAAAGAATTTTACAAGCTTAAGGAACAAGATTGGAGCGGCCGAAATTATCCCTGCTATCATCTTGGGTACAAGAGGTGAACTCCCCTATGTCTAACAACCGGGTGAGTATTTTCGCTATATGGATGGGTCTTATTTAAAGAATATTGGACTTCTTCAAGAGAATGATGGTGTATATTCTTTCTACTCCTACTCCAACCACACCAAGAAGATAATCTTGGCTCATGAAGATTCTACCGTCTAAACCATCTAATCCAACCGTTAGCCATCAACATGGAAAAGCTCCAATGCTTGAAGTAGAAGAAGACAAAGAAGAAGATGATGAAGCTCTGGAAGATTGGAAGGCGAGCATGCAACATTAATTAGACAATTGCCAAGCGGAACTTGGAGTAATGAAAAGAGATATGAAGATTCTTAAGAAGAATAATAAATCGATGCTTCGAAAATTATTGTCCTTCTTTCTAAAACAAAATTGTCAATTTACTCCTAGTTCCCTGGATTCTCCTTCTCAATCGAACGGGTTTTCTCTTTTCTTTACTTTTCTTTTTCATATTTTTAGACTAGTTATTTGTTTTTAGATTTTCAATTGAATAAAGTCTTCCATAACGAGGACATTGTGTTCTTTAGTGTGGATGGGGGGGCAATTGTAAATCCCAAAAATCCAAAAAAAATTGAAAATAGAAGAATTTGAAAATTTTTCTTGATTTATTGTTATTTATACATTATCCATACCTATACTATACTAACATTTTTCCAAGGTTATTTTGAGTGTTAGGTATTACAAGTTTGATGTTAGTGCAAACGTCGAACAAAATTTTTGTTTTGAATTTGAGCGCATGTTGAATTTGAGCGTTATTATCACAACATTTATCAATTTGGCAAGGATGAGTGGTGGGTAACATTCGAAAGCAACATTCCAAGTATGTTTTGATTTACATTTCAATGCAACATGAATTAGTATAAGTTGTATAGTTTTAGTTTAATGCTACTGATAAGTTTAAGTGGAGTAATATCAAGTAGTATTCTTACTATGAGTTTTATATGTAAATATTGAATAAGTCCTATAAGTATTGAGTGTGTTTAAAGTGTTAGGAAACTATAACCATAATAATTTGAAATTGATCAATAAAGGATGAGGGTATTGAGAGAAAAAATCAAAAGAAAGAGAGGATAACCAATGGTTATGTAAAAGGTAAGGAATGGTACGGAGCAAAAACTACAACCATTCAATGAGTGAAAAAAGAAAGCATAGCAAGAAAAATGGGTGCAAAGTACAAAGTACTTCAAAAACATATGCTTAAAAGAAAAAAATGAGATAAAGTGGTGTGGAGCATAAAATGCAACCACTAAAAAAAGGGAAGAGTGGTATGGAGCATAAAATGTAACCACTAAGAGTGTTTTAGCATCCTAGGTTACCTAAAAATGCCTTGAGAGAAAATTATTCAAAGTGTGCTTTCTATGTCCTTTATACTTCATACTATGCTTAAGAGAAGAAAATATTCGAGTATGCATATAAAGCTTATATGAAGATGCGATTTGGTTGAAACTCAATTAAGAGCAAAGGTATGCAACTAGACTGTATGAATTGAACATTATTAATTTGTGGGAAATTTCAGACTTCTACTTGAATCTTATGAAATGTGGGAATGTGGTACTCACTACAATAGTCTTTCCCCAAATAAAGTACAAACTTGAATACTAATTTATACACTTATGTTGAATTTACCTTGAGGACAAGGCAAAAGTTAAGTGTGGGGTGTGATAAGTGTATAATTACACTTATTATCATGATAATTTTACACATTAAACACTATAGTTTAAGTCATTTTCATATTTCATATAAAAGATTTCACGTGGTATGTAGTTGTTTTTTATGCAAATGCAGGTACTAGGTAAATCTTGAAAGTAAAATGATTAAAGTTAGAAATCTATGAAAAAAGAGTGAAAAATGTGAAAAAGATGTGTGGAACTTAAGGATTTGGCAAAGGATCGAAGATGTCAAAGATCGGTAGAAATCGCAAAGAGGAATCATGTGAAAAAAGGCATGTCACGATCGTGGCACACATATTGTGGTCCTGACTTGTTGACTTTCACAACAGAAAGTTGCCAACCAAGTATTCACTGTCGTGACAATCATTCATGGTCGCGACCTTGAAGGTTTTTTGGTCAACTCTTCTCTTCTTTCGACCGCTGGATAAGAATGATCAACCGCCATCAAGCACCATCAACTACTAAATGAAAAGACACCTTTTGGAAGTCAACCAATCATGAAAAGGTGCCTTTCCATTGTGGATAAGATCAAACCAATTCAACCAATCATGATGAAGCGGTGTAATTATTCACCAATGGACACAACTCTTCATTTGGATAGATGCAACCCTTCGTACTCTATAAATAGGGATTCTAAACTCACCAATTTTGTGGGGGAATGGAATGGTGTGGATTATGTGGTGTGGCATGAGTGATAAGTGTGTCGCATAGAAGGAAAGTAAAAATATCTAGATTTCGCTACGTTCATAAGTGTTAGCGAGAAAATGTATAAGTGATTTGAACCTTATTTCGTTCACTAGATTTCTCTACATATTCGAGCGATTGTTGTATAAGTGTAATTGCAAATCACTTATCAATATAAGTTTTCATTCTTCAATATTCGTTTATTCAATATTCACAAAGAATAGCATCCTAATGGAGGTTCTGTATGAGTCGAGACCGAATTCAAAGCAGACGTAGGAATTGCGGGAATTGACGACTCCCATTAAAAAGTGGATACGGTTTGATCAACTTTAGCTTTCACTTACATACCTTTTAACTTTGCTTTACTTTCTACTTATACTTTCTATTTTGAAGTTTATGATATGTCTATTTGTCATAATGTGTATTTCATGTTGAGTCTTTTATATTAATCAAGTTATATGCTTGAGTTAACTTTAAGAGTAGTTTCAGGGTTAACGAGATTGTGTATAATCACTGGATCTGTGATTATAAAGCTGTTTAGTGAGCCAACAATTTTGGAATGGTAACTTGCTGAATATGGCTATGTGAGAGTGACCCATACTAAGCATAGTAATATTGTTTTCCAAGTTTATATAATCATCTTAATTCATTTACACTAGATTTAGAAAGTCATTTCATGTGTTGATTTGCGGTAAATAATTGAATATCTGAGTGTCTAGAACCGAATTTGATAAATTAATCTAGTGTACGTAATATCTTTGATGATTTTGCATGTTTTCTTTGCTATACTTGTTCGTAGGGAATATCTATATACTTTTTATCTTCTCTAATATTTCATACATTTGTCTATCCATCCATCATTACAATCCTGGAAAATAAATTACATTATTTTCTTTTGTTTTGTTCCTCTTGTTGATCTTTAAAACTGGTTCCTTCCCTGTGGGATCGATATCTTTTAAAACTACATCGTAACTGTATACTTACAGTGGTCACTATTTTTCTATTTAGATAAGCGGTATTGATAACACCTATTTGTATTTTGAACACTTATCTTATCGGTAGGAAAGTAGGAGACAAGGTTTTTGGCTTCTTTATAAAATATAAATTCTCAGAGTCAGTAGAGTTAAAACCTTGCGAACAAGTTTTTGGCACCGTTGCAGGGGATAAGTATTTCGGAACGAGTATAGCCAAATACTTTGCGATCACTAAGTCTCTTGATTACCAATATGGCTACTCAAGTGACACAGATCCATGAGCTCGGTAAGGAGCAAGCCAAAATAAGAGGCTAACTGATCGCAAGATCGAGGACTTCTCAAAGTAGGTTGCATCTACAAAGGACGTGTGCTACTTGCTTGTTCAAGATAATAAGTAGGATAAAGTCCTCAAGCTCCTCAAGGACATCTCTAGGAAGCTGGACAAGGCCCCTGTCATTGATCTTGATCTTCTCCATAACAAGATGGACACCATTCAGTGAGAGGTCAGTGATCACATTATAGAGAAAGTCTCTTCTTCACAGAAGTTTTTGGTACATGTGATGGGAAAAATCTTTCTAGACATGCCTATGCCTAGTGCACCTTCAACTGAATCCCTCTTCCCTGAGACCTGAATATCACTCCATAAGAAGCTGAACATTGTAAAGTCTAAGGTGGAAGATCTGACAAAGAAGGTGGACAAGCAACTCAATATGGGAGAGTAGGATAGAAAAGACATCGATTACAATTCCAAGAGTATCGAATTCTTCTTAGTGAGTTCAGTGACCAAGACTTCCTCTCAACAAAAGGCAATTAGCAATTGGAGCAAGAGATTTCCCCTACCATTATTGGCCAGCAAGAAAGCTTCCAAGCTACACTCGATGCCTTCAATATCTGTCTTGATCAAATCATTCAAGGTCAGATAGCAAAGGGGGAGAAAGTAGCTGAAGATGTGCTCAGAATGGCAAATCTAAACAAGGGATCTCTTCCGATCCGTTGCATCCATCTAACAAGAACAAGACTGTAGGATCTTCCTCTTTCAAGCATAAAAGATAGATTAGGCCATGTTCCAATAGATGTAGAACTTGTAATAGGACCTCATTGTAATCTTAGCTCAGGACATGTTTCATGTACTGACTAAGTTATCCTTTTTGAAATGAATAAAAATACAAGTTCCTACCTCAAGTTGAGATATTCTTAACTTTTTATACTAAGTATGTTTTCTATTATGCATCTAACCATGTGATATAGGAAAACATGTAAGAGACCAACCCCTTGAAGATAAGCTGAAGTAAGATGAAGCCCCAAATCAAGAAGATTTCCTCTAAGTATGGGGGAGCTGAGCTGCTTGTAGAAGACTCACCTAGTATGGGGGAGCTCAAGCTGACTAAGGGAAGTCAGTCAGCACAAGAGAATTCTTACATCACTTTTAGGTATTCTGTAATATCTAAACTATTTATTCAATTAACTTCTTCTACTACCTAGTTTGCTATCTGTCCAAAATGGGGGAGATTGTAGAACCCAAGTTAATAGTACTTCATAGTGTTAAGTAGTTTTGGAAATAGCTAACTAACTAGGATAGTGAAATTAATTGAATACTAAGTAAACTCTTAATTAATAAGGCTAGCTTGAGTTTATTCAATGGAGAATAACTCAGTATTGCTAGATGATTAATTAAGTTATAACTTAGAGTAAGAAAGGCTGAGTCTATGTGGAGTACTACATAGTTTGGAATGACATCACTTAGCTCGTGCTGAGTTCCTGCTTTTATTTAATGAAAAGCATGTTCTATTTGACACGTAGAGACTTAATGACACATGTGCTACTAATGTTATCTATGATGGAACGGAATATTCTCTTAGTGCTTTTCAAGGTAAAAGGCTATGAAATTGAGAAAGATTGCTGTGGTCCTCACAATGTCAAAAAATATCAGTAAGGCTGTCAGAGATTCCCCTCTACAGTCCAAGTAAAAGTAATATCTGCTTTACGCTACGTCTCAAGTGTCTCCACTCGATTCTGCCAACGTCAACAAGGTAATCCAATGGGAAGACTCCAAGTTGCAATATAGCGAGCCTCTCTCAAATCCAGATTGGTTGAAGATAAACGAGAATTTGTCAATAGAATTTTATCATGCCTCAAAGTTCAAATTCCTATCTCTAAACATCCTGAAATCTGTCTCTAACGGGAAGATTCGAAAGATTAAAGAGATGAGAAATTGAAGATCAGCGATCTCATAAAGTTTGCAACAGCTACTTTTCAGAGCTTCAAAGTATAAATAGAAGACTGGTGCAGACTTTCAAACTTGGTGAATCACCTTGAATTTCTAAAGAGCATAAACTCTACGCAATTTTTCTCTCTTTGAAAGAAATTCCACAGTAAGCAATCAGCAAACATTAATAGCTTTATCAGTTTTTATTAGAGAGAAACTTAGATTAACATTGTAAGGATTCAATTTATAAGTTGAATTTAGTTCACTTTATTGTTCAAAATCTAAGTGTCAGTTTGAGAAGGGTACTCAAACTAAGTTGAGAGGTAGTTAGAAAGGAAAGTACTTTCTGTAATCATGTCTACCCGCTGTAAAGACTTCTCCGCCTATTGAAGGAACAAACCACTAGTGGATTAAAGCTCGGAGATGGTATCCCGGGACTAGAGGTAGGCTAGGGGCTGAACCAGGATAAAATCTCAGGTGTAATCGTTCTAACTCTAAGAGATCAGCTTTATCAGCGATCTGCTTCTCTCATTCTCATATTTGCTTGTTATCCAATCTGTGCTGAGTAAGTCTTACTTAGTTAAGGATTGAAGATAAACTGTGCCAGTAGAGCTGAGCAGTTTATACTTTTTTATATCGCACTTAGCACTCATACTCAACAGGCATATAAAAACCGAACTTGGCAAATAAATTAGAAAATGTTTAAAAGTAACCAAGATAACTAATTCACCCCCCTCTACTGTCATTATTAGCCTGTTTACGAACCAACAGGAATATTCTATAACTCCCCCTCTCCCTATTAATAGGCGTCCCCCTTCTCTCTAGTTGATTTCTAGTATGAGAATTGGGTTCCGCATATGGTTTTACAAACATGGTTTAAGTTGTTAAATTAAAACTTATAGATATAGGTACAAGAACTTAAACATAGACATTGTGTGTTTTGCATGATATGTATAGTCTTGGCATAATGAAATTATTATAATGTTCCAGTCTTAAGCATATTCCCTTAGAGTTAATAATTTCAAATAGCCAGGAATTATTATTATCATAATCATATCTATCGTATAAGACCTAGACTAGGGTGAGACCATCGACACTAATAAAACACCTACATCAATATTAAGGCTGTAGATAGTCTTCCCATCATAAGTCATGATATAAACCTTATTAATGGATGTAAGCACATGTACAACATGCCTTCCCTTAACATGTGTTTGGTCATGAGACTAGATGAGGTTAATGCCCTAATAAAAATGGGTTGGTTGTCCATATCAATTGAGCTAATGCAAGATTGGAGACACATTTGAGGAGTCGTACAATTGGGTATTCACGTCTCGAGGAAGAGAACTCAAATGGATTAGCAATTTCATGAGATGCAAATTAACCGGTTCCATCCATGGTTGTCTTGTTATGGCTTGACCTGCTATAGCGGGGATCATGATAAATGGCTATGGATGCTACCTAATAAGGAAAATTGGTTAGACCAAATTTCTCGAATTTAAATAGAAGGGGCTATTTGAATATCTAGAAAATAGTAGGAATTATGTATTTAATTAAAGACCTTATATTAAATGCATGTACATATACTAATGTCTAAACAAATTCTATCTTATATCTAGGTTGAATAAGAACACTAACACTAATATTCATCTAATTGACAACAAGTTTTACAAACGAGACAACTTTCATGAGTGGTTCAAGTGTGTGACAAGGTTCCTATAGAGCCTTGGTCTGGATTATATACTAGATGATCCATATCCTGAACTCCCTGGAGAAGATACTTTCATGATCAAATTAATAAGTGCATGAAGCACAAAAGGGACTGTGATTTTGCAAAGAACTTCATGGTCAACACTATGCTTCCAAGGTACAGGGATCTTTGCAAAAATATGGATCTAGAGTCTATGATTATGCAGCTTGTAATGATGGATGAACCCAAAAAATTCATGATATCTGCATGTCTAAGGGCTGACACCTCAGCAGTTGAGTTTGCCATGACTGTTTATGATAACTCTGAACAGTTAAGGAAAATGGGAGTTACTTATGATTAGGATACCTTGAAATAGATTGTATTGAAAGGTTTGGCACATAGGTATGATAGTTTCAAAATGAATTTATATGGCATCAGTGATTATTGTAATTTTTCCAAGATGGTAGACCTGTTGGAACAATATGATAAATAGTTTAAAAATAAACTTGAAAATTAACTTATTGATGAGGATCAAAAGATAAGAAAGTCTAGGGCTTTCAAGGTCAAGAGAAGACTCATGAAAAGTGCCCAAATGAAACGCAAGTTAAGAGCTCAGATTTCTGAACAAGTGAACAAGAGACCAAGTGAGACATCTACTTCAGGCATGTTCATGATAGAGAGTTTCTCTACAATTCCCTATGAGTCTACTTGGGTATTGAATACTGGTTGTGGTACTCATATATGTACTTCTGTGCAGAGATTGCGGAACAATAGAAGGCTTGCAAAGAGAGAAATGGACCTAAGAGTTGGAAATGAAGCATGGGTTGCTGCAACAGCTTTAGGGACATATAGCCTTCATTTTCCTAGTGGCTTAGTTTTTGTTTTGAACAATTGCTATTATATTCGTGCTATCACTAAGAATATTATTTATGTTGAACATTTAGAAATAGAGGGATTTGAGATTTTATTTTCTAATAATAATTGTCAAATTTGACAAGATAATGTTCTTTATGCTTGTGGAATATCTGTGATGGCATTTATGTTCAAGGTGCTAAAATTGAAATTCTAAATATGAAAATTGTTAAGAAATCAAGATTAGATAATTGATAAGTGTATAATTACACTTAATATCGTATTAATATTACACATTAAACACTATGATTTAAGTCATTTTTATACTTCATACAAAAGATTTCACGTGGTATGTAGTTGTTTTTTATGCAAATGCAGATACTAGGTAAATCATGGGAGTGAAATGAACAAAAGTGGAATTCTATAAAAAAAAGAGTGAAAAAGGTGTGAAAAGATGCGTGGAACTTAAAGATTTGGCTTAGGATCGAAGCTGTCAAAGATCAGTGATTAATGGTCGCAACAATCTTTCACGATCGCGATTTATTCTTCTTCGGAACAGAAGTTTGCCAATCAAAGATTCATGGTCGTGACATATCTATCACGGTCATGACTTGGACTGTTTTCTAGTTTTATCTTCTTAACTACCAACCACCAGATAAGCATGATCAACTACCATCAACTACTAATGAAAAGACACATATCAAAAGTCAACCATTCATGAAAAGGTACCTATCCATTGTGGATTATATCAAAGCTTCTCAACCAATCACAATGAAGAGATGCAATCATTCACCAATGGACACAACCCTTCGTTTGGATAGACGCAACCCTTCGAACTCTATAAATAGGGTTCCAATCCTCACAAATTT
>CATIWQ010121359.1:0-10054 GCA_949673415.1 Euphorbia schlechtendalii | reverse complement strand
GACAGCTTCGATTCTAAGCCAAATCTTCAAGTTCCACGCATCATTTTGCACCTTTTTCACTCTTTTTTCATAGAATTCCACTTTAGTTCATTTTACTCCCAAGATTTACCTAGTATCTGCATTTACATAAAAAACAACTACATACCACATGAAATTTTTTATATGAAGTATAAAAATGACTAAAACTATAGTGTTTATTGTATGAAATTTATATAATAATAAGTGTAATTATACACTTATCAAGTAACTCCAACGGTCGTTTAGTTACTACGTGGTTTACTGATCTAAATGATTTCTTAACTTGCTTACCAAGCTGATAAGCAGAGCCAAATTGGACAGAATGTTCATACTAATATGACCCAACCTTCTATGCCAAAGCCACGAATTATCCTTCGTAGATACAAGATAAACGTTAGTGGAGCCAAGGGATAAATCAATCATATACACATTATTGATGCTGGGAGCAAATAATATAGTTGAGTTAGTCTTACAATCAATTACTCAGCATCCTACTGAGTCAAATATAACCTTTTTGGCTTTATCACAGAGTTAGGCTACATTGAGCAGATTGAACTTCAGACCTTTGACAGGAGAAACCTTTTCGATTGCGGGAGATACACCAATAGTGCCGCAGCTTACAATCTTACCTTTCTAGTTATCTCAAAAATTAACACTTCCATTTCTTTTGTGCTCTAATGAGATGAACTAACCTTCATCTCACGTTATATGCCTTGAGCATCCGCTATCCAAATGCCACATTCGAGAGTCATCAGTGGATCTAAGGCTCACCTTAGCTTGAGGAGCTTTTCCTTTATCCTACTCTACTTCAAAATTGATAGCGGAATGATCTCTACCAGAGGTAGATGCTGAGCCTATACCTCTATCTTCGATCGCCATCAAGCAGAGATTGGCTGAATCAGTAGCTTCTTCATCTGATGATGAAGATTCTTCTGAGTCGCTTCAAGTGGCAACAAGTACCTCATTTTTCATGGAGAATCTCTTCTTGATCCTGTCCTTGTTAATCTTTGGATAACTAGACTAGATGTGGCCTTTCTCTCAACACCCGAAGCACTTGATATCTTTGCCATGCTCCTTCATCGATCCTTCCTCAGCTCCACGTTGGTGTTGAGTTGTCTTGATTTTTCCGGGAAACTTCTTCTTGCTGCTGAACTTCCCATCCTTCTTAATGAATCATTTGAAATGCCTGGGCAGAAGGCCCATTTGCTCATCAGAGTCGCAGCTAGTGGACTCATATGATGAATCTACTTTAAGGATAATGGCTTTGCCCTCCTTACCCCGATTCCTCTTGGAGTCATCTGAGTATTTCCTCAGAGACATCTCATGAGTTAGCAAGGTGACTATCACCTCATCATAGTTGTAGGTCTTAAGAACATGGGCCTCCTCGATAGCGCTCTTCTTAGAATCCCGCTATGCTGTAAGAGTGTGGAGAATCTTCTTAATGAGCTACTCATTGTTGAACTCCTTTCCAAGCCTCTTTAGTTCATTAACGATGTTAATGAACCTGGTATTCATCCCTTGAATACCCTCGCTGGCTCCCATAAAAAACATCTTATACTCTCTTAGCATGAGATTAATCTTTGACTCCTTGACCTTATCGGTCCCCTCATACGTAATCTCCAGCTTCTTCTAGATTTCCTGTGCTGATTCACATCCTGAGACCCACCCTGTTGAACTCAGTAAGATCTAGCGCACAGTGTAAGTAATTAATCGTTGCGGCATTCTCCTTGAGAAGCCTCATATTAGCGTCATCGTAATCCTCTGGATCTACTAGGATGTGCACACCGTTCATCACAATAGTGGGAACTCTGGGACCAAGCTCAATTGCGAGCCAGGCCTGCATGCTTTGCTACTGGATGAAATTTTTCATTATATTTTTCTAGAATGTATAGTGATTACCATAAAAGAGAAGTGGTATAGTAACAGATATTCCCTCTTTAAGGAGAATTATCTGAGTAGAACCTGAACTGAAGTTATTATATGCCACTTATGGATATAACTCAAGATGATTAGTCTAGAATCTTGGTTACTTTTAAACTTTTTCTAATTTATTCGCTAAGTTCAATTTTTATATGCATGCTGAGTACAATATAAAAATGTATAAACTACTGAGCTTCGCTGGCATAGTTTATCTTTAATCCTTAGCTAAGTAAAACTTACTTAGTATAGATTGGATAATAAGCAAAAAGGTGAATGAGAGAGAGATGAATGAGCAGATTGCTGGTAAAGAAAATCACTTAGAGTTAGAACGATTACACCTGAGATTTTATCCTAGTTCAGCTCCTAGCCTACCTCCAGTCCTTGAATACCGTCTCCAAGCTTTAATCCACTAGTGATTCGTTTCTTCAATAGGCGAAGAAGCCTTTATAGCTGGTAGACACGATTACAGAAAGTACCTTTCTTTCTAACTACCTCTCAACTCAGTTTGAGTACCCTTCTCAAGCTGACACTCAGATTTTGAATAAAATGCGAACTGAATTCAACTTATAGAAATTTTGAATCCTTACAATGTTAATCTAAGTTTCTCTCTATTACAAATGAATAAAACTATTGATGTTTGCTTGATTGCTTGCTGTAGAATTTCTTTGGAAGAAGAAAACTGCGCAGAGTTTTTACTCTTTAAGAAATTCGCTGTGATTCACCAAGTTTGAACTTCTGCTCTAGTCTTCCATTTATACTTTGAAGCTCTGAGAAGTAGCAGTTGCAAACTTTAATGAGATCGCTGATCTATAATTTCTCATCTCTTTAATCTTTCGAATCTTCCCGTTAGAGATAGATTTCAGGACGTTTAGAGATAGGAATTTGACCGTTGAGGTATGATAAAATTTTGTTGATAAATTCATGTTTATCTTCAAGCAATTTGGATTTGAGAGAGGTACGTTATATTGTAATGTGGAGTCTTCCCGTTGGATGACCTTGCTAACGTTGGCAGAAACGCACGTAGACACTTGAGACGCGACGCATGATAGAAATTCCTTTTACTTGGACTGTAGTGGGGAATCTCTGACAGCCGTATTGACATTTTTGACGTTGTGAGGAACACATGTATCTTTCTCAATTTCAGTGCCTTTTACCCTGAAAAGCACTTAGAGAATATTCCGTTCCATCACAGATAACGTTAGTAGCACATGTGTCATTAAGTCTCTACGTGTCAAATAAGAACATGCATTTAATTAAATAAAAGCAGGAACTCAACACTAGTTGAGTGAGGTAATTCCAAAGCATGCAATACTCATCATATAGTCAGCTTTTCTTACTCTAAGTTATCACTTAATTAATCATCTAACAATACTAAGTTATTCTCCTTGAATAAACTCTAGTTACCTTTATTAATTAGGAGATTACTTAATATTCAATTAATTTCACTATCCTAGTCAGTTTGCTATTTCCAAAACTACTCAGTACTGTGAAGTACTATTAACTTGGGTTCAACAATCTCCCCCATTTCGCACAGATAGCAAACTAGGTAGTAGAAGAAGTTAATTGAATACATAGTTTAGAGATTACAGAATACCTGAAAGCATTTTAAGAATTCCCTTATGCTGAGTGACTTCCCTTAGTCATCTTGAGCTCCCCCATACTGAGTGAGTCTTCTAAAAGCGGTTCAGCTCCCCCATACTTAGAAGATATTTTCTTGATTTGGGACTTCATCTTACTTTAGCTTATTTTCAAAAGGTTGGTCTCTTATATATTTTCCTATATCACATGGTTAAATGTACAATAGAAAAATACACAGTATATAAAGTTAAGAAGATCTTAACTTGAGGTAGGAACTTGTATTTTTATTAATTTCAAAAAGATAACTTAGTCAGTACATAAAATATGTTCTGAGCTAAGATTATAATGTTGTCCTATTACTAGTTCTACATCACTAGGAACATGGCCTAATCTAACTTTTGTGCGTGAAAGAGGAAGATCCTAAATTCTTGTTCTTCTTAGATGGATGCATCTGATGAGAATGCCTTGGAAGCGATCCCTTGTTCAGATTTACCGTTCTAAGCGTATCTTCAGCTACCTTCTCCCCTTTTGCTATCTGACCTTGAACAATTTGATCAAGATAGACATTAAAGGTGTCGAGTGCAGCTTGGAAGCTCTCTTGCTAGTAATAAATGCTGGGGAAATCTCTTACTCCAATTACTCTTTGCCTATTGTTGAGAGGAAGTCTTGGTCATTCAGCTCACTGAGAAGAAGATGATGGCAGCGCTTGTGATGAGCTATCTGGTCGAAGCCTTGACTGGCAAACTGTTGAAAACACTGAAGAAGACCGCGGAAGTCAGTTACAGTCAGTGCAATCTTCAGCTGAGCCTTTAAGTCAAGCAGCTTGGGACCAAAGGATTCGATACTCTTTGAAGTGTAATCAATGTCTTTTTTGTCCAGCTCTCCTATTTTGAGTAGCGTGTCCACCTTCTTCGTCAGATTTTCCACCTTGGATTTAACAACGTTCAGCTTGGTGTGGAGTGACATTCCAGTCTCAGGGAAGAGGGGTTTAGTTGGAGGCGCCCTAGGCATAGGCATGTCTGGAAAATTTTTTCCCATCACAGATACTAGAAACTTCTGTGAAGAAGAGACTTTCTTCGTGATGTGATCACTAACCTCCCTATGAATAGTATCCATCTTTGCATGGAGAGGGTCAAGATCAACGATAGGGGCCTTGTGTAGTTTCCTTGAAATATCCTTGAGAAGCTTGAGGACTTCATCCTGCTTATTATCGTGAACAAGTAAGAACGGGGACTAAGATTCCACCAACTTTGCTATGCTGTGGCTCACGTCCTTAGTAGATGCTACCTCCTTAGAGATTTCCTTGATCTTGCGATTGGTTATCCTCTTTATTTTGGCCTGCTCCTTAAAAAGCTCATGGATCTGTGTCACTTGAGTAGCCATATTGGTACTCAAGAGACTCAGCTACTCAGAATTAGCTTCTACACTACCCTTTATCTTTCCTGTGATAGCATTTGCTAGCACAGTAGATGTGGGGATAGATGTAGTGGCTGCCCCAAGTTGGGCTGCAGAGTCCATTAACCCATTCAGGATTAGGACCATCTTACCTACCAAGCTTTTGGCACTCTCTTTTGCCAAATGATTTCGAATAGCCAACAAACTTCCTTGGATTCTCTCAAACTCCTCGAAGTATAGAGAGTCTCTAGGTATGCTTGTGTGCTGTTCGAATTCAGGCAAACTCACCTTAGGCCTAGACGATAAGTTCGTCATTTCTTAAGCACGTAGCATTTTGCCTATTGCATCATCTAACTTAGCATCAGTCTTGAATGCAGGAAATTACTTTCTAGCTAACTCATGAATCTGTGCCAAGAAAGATGCATCAGCCATTGCTGGCTTACTACTGGGTTCAGGTGCGTCACTGGCTATAAAATTTGTCTTAGCATTCTGACCACTTACTATTTCTCGCTGAGCGAAGTTCTCAGTATTAGGAACTTCCCTAACCAGATGGGTTAAGGGGGTTGAGGATGGGTTTGAAGAAGAGGTAGGTTTAGAGACATGTACAGTTTTGAATTTGGGCTTGAGTGGAATAGAAGGTACAATGGCTCTAGAAGAAATGATTGGTTGTTTAGAATGTACAGGAGAGGGAAAAGAATCTTGGCTATTAGAAGGTGAGAGAATTGGAATTGGGGAATTTACATTGTTAGAAGAAGAAAGAGAGGTAGATTTTTTTGTTTCAAGATCTACAAGAGTAGAACCTGACTGAATAGAAGTATTTACAAGAGGAGGTTATGAAGAATTTACAGGAGAAGAAGGAGGGGTAGGATTTTTAGAAACCTCTGGGTTGGCTGTTTGATCCAAGGATGGATCAGCCTGAGGTTGCCCATACTGAGGAGCAGATTCATCAACATGAGTGAACTATGGGACGGGGATGCTAGCATCCTGAGGATCAGACTCCTTAGAGATCTGGATAATGGGTTCTCTAGCATCCTCCTCACTTCTTACCACCTGAAAATGTTTCTACAGAGGCCTTGTGGTAGCAGAACGCTTTCGATGAGTGCCCTTTAACTTGGCAAAGACTCCTTGAATGTTCTCAGCAGCGTTGGACACCTCCTGGTCCTCTTCCTTAGATTTCTTGGCCTCGCCTTGCTCCTCAATATTGTCTGAGAATACCATCTTGCTCTTCCTTTGGTGCAAGGACTCATTAGCCTTAACCTCTATCTCTTTCTCCTTAGCTTGCTATTCAGCTTACTGCTTTGCCTCAGCTTCCCTTTGAGTGCTGGTTTTGGCTTGTATCTTCCTTCACTGATGCTGAATAAGAACTTCATTTAACTTGGCTAGGCTCTTCCCCTTGGCCTTAGAGGAAGCAGCCTTCTAAGCTACGGAGGAGGTGGCAGGGATCTTCTCCAGTATGCTAGAAATGGGGACATTATCAAAGTTAGCATCTTCCTTATAGTCCACCATAAACTGATCCTTGTCCTCCTTGATGATGTCCACAGGAAATACTGTCGGTATGCACTTTAGCTTATGCTTGTGTTGTGCCTTGGTATACCTAGCCTGGACCTGATTGTAAGCTAGTTTGCTGAAGTGAGATATTTCAAGTGTCTTTTTCACTGGCAAAATTGAGTTATCAGACTCCCCCAAAAACTCGCCTGCATCAACTTTTTCACTACCCTCATTATCTCGATTATGAGGTACCCATAGTGATAGACGGTAATAACTTTGGTCAAGTGATGGAATCATCATAGGCCAGTTTAGTTTCTTACCTTCTACCAAATGGTAGACCGCACAACACTCGAAATATGTGTAGCTTCACAACCAGCTCATGGCACAACTTTGTTGTCCAGGACATCCTACTGGTTACAATCTCCCCTGAAACGTAGTTCACTGGGAGTTCCCAATCTTCAAGAATGATGACGGATTCCTCATCGCTGGATCGGTGGAGCTAAGTGCCTGAGTGAGGTATATTGAGAATACTCGCAATCAACTTGGAGCAAATGAGAGTGAATTTGCCCTCTAAATACATCAACAGAACATCATTACAGCCTTCAATTAAGTACAAGTGAGTATAGAAGACCCTAATGAGTCCTGCAATAGCTGGACCCTCTATCTTCAGAAAAGAACTAAGATGCTATTGCTTGATAACCCGATCCATGGTCTTGTTCAACTGCAGCCCTTCATAGTTAACTTTATAAACTAGACCAAAGTCTAAGTTATCTTCCCACTCAATTTTATTAAGATGGGTTCCTTCTTCTATTGTTATCTTCTTTGATTTTCCTTGAGTTTTCACCATGATCTTCATTTGGATGGTGGTCTTGATTCTGAAAATGGTTTTGGTTCTCACCATTTTAGGGTTTGAAGAGAGGATTGAAAGTAGAGGAAATTAGGGTTTGAGAGCTCTGAAGATTCAAATTAGCAGAATGTAAGTGACCCATTTCCTTCAACTATTCAACTTTTATACACGAATTCAGCTCTCTTGATACGTGTCACAATCTCAGCTTT
Organism: Euphorbia schlechtendalii; assembly: GCA_949673415.1. Lineage (NCBI taxonomy): Eukaryota > Viridiplantae > Streptophyta > Magnoliopsida > Malpighiales > Euphorbiaceae > Euphorbia > Euphorbia schlechtendalii. The sequence goes on along the minus strand of CATIWQ010121359.1, from coordinate 2,599 downwards.
TAATAGAAAATGAATGCTGTGATTGACATCTAATGAACCACCTTAGTAAAATGGTGAGTTTAGATGAAAAATGGTTCCACTTCAAGCATGCAAAATTTGAAAAACGCAGAGGTTTGAATTTTAACGGTGAACAGTAACTCACACCGTTTCCTTGAGAACTAGACGGTGTTATCCACGTGTCATCTCATGCTTAATCTCCAACACTTAGCTAAATTTTTGATATTTTCATATTCCTTCTTCATTGTGGATTCGCCATACCAATCAATTGCCTTAGTACACAGAATTGTTCCTTTGGCAATGGCTTGGTGAAGATATCAGCACGTTGTTCCTCTAATGGAACATATTCCAGCTTGACATCTCCTCGTAGCTCATGATCTCTAATGAAGTGATGCCTAATGTTGATATGCTTCATTCTCCCATGCTGAACTAGATTCTTGGATAAGTCAATTGCAATCTTGTTATCACACATAACTTCGAGACAACTAGACTTGATGCCATAATATTCCAGTTGCTGCTTTATCCACTACGTAACTTCTTACTACCATGTACTCAGCTTCAGCTATACTCAGCACGATGGAAGTTTTATTCTTACTGTATCAAGAGACAAGACACTCTCCAAGGAAATGACATCCTCCTGTTGTACTCTTCCTGTCGAGTTTATCTCTTCCATAATCAACATATGTGAATCCCTTAGGAGTGAAATTCAAACTACTAGGATACCACAGACCTGCTTCAATCGAGCTTTGCAAGTACCTGGGAATCCTCTTCATAGCTGCAAGATGAGATTCTCTAGGATCAACTTGATAATGAGTATAGTAGCACATAGCATACTGGATGTCTGGCCTACTAGAAGTGAGGTAAAAAAGAGAACCGATAATTCCTCTGTAGAATTTGTTATCTACTGGTTTACCAGCTTTATCTTTACTCAAGATAGTATCTGTGGCCATAGGAGTGGACATTGGCTTTGAATTTTCCATGTCAAATTTCTTCAGGACTTCTTTTGCATACTTGGATTGGTTTATGAAAATTCCATCCACAATTTGCTTGATTTGAAGACCAAGAAAGAAATTGAGCTCTCCCATCATTGACATCTCAAACTCGCTCTTATCTGCTTGTTGAATTCCTTGTACAGCTTCTCATCAGTTGCTCCAAATATAATATCATCAATGTATATTTGGACTAGCAACACATCTTCTTTCCTTCACCTGATAAATAAAGTTGTATCTACTTTCCTTCTTCCATTATCTTTGTTGATTAAGAAATTGGTCAGCCTCTCATACCAAGCTCTTAGAGCCTGCTTCAAACCATAAAGAGCTTTCTTCAGTTTGAAGACATGCTTAGGATTCTTTGCATCTTCAAAGCTTGGAAGCAGGCAAACATACACTTCTTCTTGAATGAATCCATTCAGAATAGTGCTTTTGATATCCATTTGAAATTCATATGAGATGTGAAAGCACAAAGGATTCGAATGGCCTCGAGTTGGGCTATTGGAGCATAAATTTCATCATAATCAATTCCTTCTTGCTGATTGTAACCTTGAGCAATAAGCCCAGCCTTGTTCCTGACAACAATGCCATCTTCATCAAGCTTATTCTTGAAAACCCATTTGGTTCCGATAATTGATTTCCCTTTAGGCTTAGGAGTTGGATCCCAAACATCATTACACTTGAACTGATCCAATTCCTCTTGCATTGCGATCATCCAATAATCATCTCCTTCAGCATCTTCAAACTTCTTGGTTTCGATAAATAAATTGAAGGCTGGATGACTAATCATCCGATTAAGCTGACCTTTCATCATCACAAGATTATGAACATCATCAACTAGGATGTCTAGCAGATGGTTACGATGAACACTAATCTCTCTTGGAAGACTTGGACAACTGCTGGAGGATCGACAATAGGGTGCTGAGGTGGAGGTTGATCTTCACCATCGTTGAAGTTGATAGAAAGATCATCATCATCATCATCTTTGGCTTCCTCAACAGGGGGATTCTGTGCTGAGTTGGGTAGCATAGCTTGTGGCATACTGAGTTAATTTGAAAATTGAGGGACTCCTTCATCTTCATCAGATGGACGTCTTTGTACAATGTTAGTTTCATCGAAATCTATATGCATAGACTCCTCTAATAGGTTGGTGCGTTTGACATATATTCTATATGCCCTACTGTTAGTTGAGTATCCCAAAAGATACCTTCATCAAACTTAGGATCAAACTTTCCAAGTTGCTCTTTGGTGTTAAGAATATAGCATTTATAGCCAAAAGATCTGAGATGACCAATCTTAGGCTTGCGCCCTCGCCAAAGCTCATAGGGTGTTTTCTCAAAAATTGGGTGAATTAAAACTAGGTTCAAGATATAACAGGCTATGTTAACAGCTTCTCCCCAAAAGTATTTTGATAGATTGTTATCACTCAGCATGGATCGAACCATCTCAATTATAGTCCTATTCTTCTGTTCTACAACCCCATTTTGTTGAGGCATATAAGGAGAAGAGAAGTTGTGGTCAATGCCATGCGCTGAACAGAATTCTTCAAAATGAAAGTTCTCAAATTCACATCCATGATCACTTTGGATTCTACAGATTTTATATCCTATTTC
>CATIWQ010121347.1:0-18194 GCA_949673415.1 Euphorbia schlechtendalii | reverse complement strand
GACACTAACTTAAAAACACATACAAAAACAAAATAAATAAATATATATATATATATATATATATATATATATATATATATATATATATATATATATATATATATATATTAAAATAGTATTTTAGTCTATTCGGTCCAGTTCAATTTTTATTTCGGTTTTGTTAAAATAACCGAACCTGAAATTTTTAGAATTATAAAAACCAAAACAGATATAAAATAAATTTAATTTAGCTCGACTTTTTTATTGAGTTTCGGTTCCGGTCCGGTTCTGGCCACCCTATTCATCACATCCAATTACACTGTGCTTAAAATTGAAATTTGAAAATATATAGCTCCTCGGTTTTTAAACAATTCTCTTTATATCTTTTCATTTTATTCATTTTAATTGTTAATTGAAAATCAATGGATTTTCAACATTTCATTCTCTAATCATCCTTGAATTACTTGTAAGGGATAATGAAAGATAAGTCACTCGTTCTGATTCTTTATTTGTTAAGTCAAGTCATAAAATACAAATAAAAAGGAATGGAGGCAAAATCAGTATCGTATAAGAGTTGTATGCATGTGAATCAAAACAAAATGAAATTGATATTGCAACGTGATTTATAATTATTTTATTTTAATTATAAACTTTGTATTTTGTGACAAGTGTGACCTTTGATGGGGGCTGATATCGGAAGAATGCAGTGGTTCAAAGTGGGCGATGTCCAGAAACTTTGCTAGGCGTGTGATTTTCAGAGTCAAATAATATCTGCAAGTTGTTATTGTGTTACTGCATTGCACAACACAATAGGGTTTATGCATTAATCACTCCCTAAACATATTCTTAAAAGTTTACTGTGATTGGTAACTTTCAAAAAGTTTTAAATTACACACTGAACGTCACGTGTCAACCTCTGATCAGAGAGAATTTTGGGAAAAATAACATATCCAAATAGTCAACCAATCAGAAACCAATATACGACATTGAAGGTAAAAAATGATGGACTTTAATCAAGTTTAGCGAATTATTTAAAACTTTCAAAAGTTTAGGACAATAATTGACTTTTTCAGAACACGTAGTAAGTCATCGATGCATTAAACCTTATTTGTATATTACGAATTTTATTCATTTTGCTTATGAAATTTTTTAATTTGACCACGTGAGGTCACTTGTTCGGAAATGCAAGAGACTAAATCAAAGGTGTTAAATATTGTAGCAATTGCGTGATTACATGGGAAGCGTAAGTGTGATGCATCAGATGGACACGTAAGAATTCTTCATTAATACAAATTGTGTGAAAGTTTTGTTTCCATGGCAAGAAAAATGTCTAGGTTTGAGATTAAAACTATAATTACTCGTTTGATTGGTGAAATAGAATAGAATAAAATAGAAAAAATATGCAAAAACATCAATTATGATGCATGATTCCGACGTCGGAGAGAATAGCTCCTCCTAAATTCTATAAAAATTACGAAATAACTATTTTTCTTTTAAATGAAGAAATAACTATTTCTCTTTTAAATGAAGTAATAGTTATTCTATGCATTCCATGGAAATTAGAAAGAGCTATTCCTTCCGACATCGAATTCATATATCATATTTGACGATTTTGCATTCATTTCCTATTGTATTCCATTCCGCCAACCAAACTAAACCTAGTAGTATAGGAAATAGATATCTACCATGACGAACAAATTGATCAAACAAATGAAAATTTCATAAGCATTAATTTAGTTTTTTTTTCTTAGTTTTTTTACTACTTAATGCATCAAGTTGTCTCCATTTGTCTATTATTTTCTAAACTTTGGAAAGATCTATAAGAGTTCATCAACTTTTAAAAATGTACAAATTTATTAAAATAATGTCACGTGTCAACATTTTGTTCGGTTAATTTTTCAAAAATATTATTTTTCTGATATTTTATAACTGAAATTAAAATTTCACAGTTGGCGCACGGTGTTTAAATGGGCAAAGTATAACATTCTTGTCGAATTGAGAGAATTATGAAACCTTTTCAAAGTTTATGGGTAACATTTGAAATCAGAAAAGTTGGAGTAATCATTCAAACATAAGTCCTTATGTATGTACTATTATTTTGAAGCAAATGGCAGTTTGACGTAAATGTTAATTTGCGGTTGCAATTGCTAATAATTTTTTTTTCAAAATAAGGTTCTGTTCTCTTCGATTTCTAAAAGTTGAACTGAAATTAAACTTATCTGAACTGAACTTATTTCAGTGTAAATTTATAACTACACATAACTGAATTTAACTGAACTGAACTTAATTGAATTGTAGTTGAAGAGAACATGATCTAAGTAAAAGCATGTTAACAAAACACTAAAATATAATAGTGCTAAATCAATCATAATGTGAAAGCTGAAAAATAAAATTGTAATCACTACTTTCGTTTTTTTACTAGTTTATTTAATCAAAATATAAGAATTCAAAATAATAGTACATTTCAAAATTTAATTTTTTAATCCTTCTTCCATTTCACATCCTTATTTATTTCATAATATCAAATAAACAGTTTGATTGGAAAATTAAAATATTAAAAATAAATCATTATTATTAATTATTTTATTAATGAGTGTGAAATATATATCGTGATCATGATTGAAAAAATGAGATAATAAAATTTATTTTCGAGCAGATTGATCCGGCAAGTGAAGTTAAAGCACCAGAAGTAACTATGTAAGTGACTACCAAATGAGTGCCTTGATGCTTTATCCATCCAAGTAAAAAGCATGGACTTTAAGTCGGGTCGATCGAAGTCCAGTCCAAAGCCCATATCCGCCAATTAGAAATTGCGAGGGAAAAGAGAGAACCGCAAAAATGGAGAGAAGGGGTTTCTGCAGTTTCTCTACGCAGGATTCCTTCCCTCCTATGTTCACCCCTGCCCCCAAAACCCTCTTGTTCCTCATCTTATCTACTTCATAGGAATTTTGATGTTCTGATATGAACATCGCAAGTTTTTCTTCCATTAACACCAACATCTAGTAACCGAAGGAGGGGACTATATGGAGGACCATCCTTCAGTTTCAACCTCATTACCCAGTCGCCACAATGGAAAGCCTAATTGCATGGTCAAATCTGCCGTTATTCGTATTCGGAGTTTCGATGTCCCTTTGACCTCTCGTTCTACCGGATTGTCTCTCAACTCTATATGCCTTGAAGCGGATAGGGTTTACACCATCGGTCGAGGTTTAACAAACAGTGATTGTGATTTTGTGCTCAGTGATCGCTCTGTGAGTAAACAGCATTGTCAGATTTTATTTGATGGAATTTACCGCAAAATTTATATCCTTGATGGCGCTTTTTCAGTGTTTATTTTCAATAGTAGCTGTATGGGTAATGAATTTAGGAGACGGTTGTCATGTAATGATCATTTGAAAGGTGGGGAGAAGCAGAAGGAGGAGAGTTTATTCTTTTCTAGGGTTAAATTTTCTTTGAATGGAGCATTTGTTAATGGGATTAGGATTAATAGGGGTATGGCTAGAGAGTTAAATGCAGGAGATGAGGTTTTGTTATCCTGTGATAGTGCGGGTACTTGTAGTTTGGGGCTTCGAATTGGTTTTCTGATTCAAGGGGTTTCTATTAAGGAAGAGGCTGGTATGGGGTCAAATGGGGCTCAACTGGAGAGACCCTGGTTTTGTGGGAAAACAACTTCTATAGGACACTCTCAAGGATCTGCTTCTAGTGGGAAGAGAAGCAGAAGAGTTTTTGCGGAACCTGCTGATGAAAATGTGTGCCAAGACTATGATTTTCCAAAAGTGAAATTTAGAGGTACTATTGGCAGAGCCAAGAATCTGTTGGGCATATGTAAGAAAATATTGGATAATGATGACCCCCTATCTTACATTCAGCAATGTTCTTTTAGAGATTTTAGAATGAAAATCTTCGAAAGTTGTCCTGGAATGTATAACAATGCTGGCAGGGAAGTATTTAATACAGCTGAAAATTCTTTAGAAAGCCAAGAGGGGTTGAATGGTAACGGTACTACTTTTTTTTCTTCGCAAGAACCTCATCCCTGTGATAGTACACACATTGTTCAGCATATTGAAAATAGTAAGGAAAAATATCAGATGGAGTGCGATTCAAATGGAGGCGTCTGTTTGCATCAAAAAGGCAATTCTGGAGTCCATCTTGAGTGTGATGTTTCCTACAACTGCAACAATTCACCTGCAGATCATATAGCTGATGGGAGTGAATCTCATCTGGGTGATGCCCACAGAAAACCAATGAGAACCTCTAGTCAGCCACCTGGAAAGAAATTTTACCTTAACCGCCTTCAGTGTATGGACCATATTTCAATTTGTGATCAAAATGTTATATCCTTACCGGAGCTTCTTCATCCCGTTGACAATCTTGTACGAATATTTATTGCAACATTTACAAGTGATATTTTGTGGTAGACTATCTGATTTCTTCTATTCTTTTTCTTTCCCCTTGGGATTATGTTTTCTGTCGGTAGAATCAGAATGTATTACGTACTATTTAGTGATTCATATTGTAGCTAGCTTGTAAACGCCTAAGTTTTGACAACTTCAGATCAACAAGAAGAATATGGCCACTTGTTGGTTGTGTTGTTACTGACTGTTTTCCTGGCGTCAATTAGATGTGCTATCCAAAATTTTCTTTTTGTTGTTCACTTTATGGATTTTCTTTTTGAAAACTGTAATTAATCTGTGAGGACTATTATAGGTTTCTGTCTTATTGTGAGATCCCTTGCCATCTGCCTGTAACAGTTGCATGTCATAACACTGAAAGATGCTGGAGTTCAAGTCCAGATAAACGAATCTCCATGCCCTACCCTGATTTTCCGAATTTAACTGTTGTGTAAGTAGTTACTATCTTTATATGGTATGCTTATGGAATGCAATTTTATTGTGGGTAACAGTTATTACTTGTGCTCCTATTACTGTATTAGGTTCCCCCCATTTCCTGAGTCGATAGCATTTGGCAATGACTGGAGAAAACAAGGCATTGCTTGTCATCACCCGAAGTTGCTTGTTTTGCAGAGAGAAGAGAGCATGCGAGTTATAATTACTTCTGCAAATTTAGTGGCAAATCAGGTGAGTTAAAGCCATTCATTTTTGCACTTTTTTTAAGTTGGTACGAAAAATGACATCTGAAATCTTCACTTAAGGATGATGTGCCAGATCTTAGCATAAGACATGGAATCCAAGTATTGTCACAGAATTGTTGATGATAGTGATTTTTCTCTTTAGTTTTTTAGTAATGAACTTTTGTTGTTCATTCAAAGACTTTAGAGAAACATCTTTAAATTGGATTCGTTTTCAGTCAAATTCTAACATTTTAGCTTCTGAATATGCGTGGATGTATTATCATGTGTCCCATTGCATTTTTCTAGAAACTTTTATCTTGTTGGTGCTACTAGTAGTCAATAGGCTCGACTAGGCTCTCGGGCGAGCCCTTGCGCCTTTAGGGGTTTTAGGCTAAATTTTGCGCCTAGAGCGCCCCAAGGCCCTCCTAGGCGGCTTAAAAGCCCAAGGAGCGGCCTTGCGCCTTGAGTGCGCCTCGACTATTATGGGTGCTAGTCTCTTTATTATCAGAAGGGTGATGAAAGGATAATGCTGCTTAGCAACGTTCTTTTGGTTTTTTATGTTTCTGCTGTTGTTTATACATTCTATTAAATACAAACAATTAAAACTTTCAGGTGTTGCTTCTAATATCTGTTCTTTTGTTTAGCCCGTGCTTACGGTTTCTATGTCTGAGATTGAGAGTTGGTGTTTTGTTCCTTTCCCTTTTGATTCAAGAATTTTTTTTCTCGATTGATTAATGAAACTGATATTTAATAAAATAAAGCATTAAAAATTTATATTTTCACTAAACTACTAAACCTAAAATGCTTAGCTTATTTAATGGCCCCATGAATTGTTGCTGTATCTCTGACAATATATGACTTTTACAGTGGAATAATGTAACTAACACCATTTGGTGGCAAGATTTCCCAATGAGAAAGTCACCAGATATCTCGTCTCTTTTTATTCGGGTCTCTGCTCAGGCAGGAAATCAAGATCTGAGATCTGATTTTGCTGCTCAGCTTGCTGGCTTCATGGCATCTCTTCTGATTGATGTACCTAATCAGGCCCATTGGATTACTGAATTGACAAAATACAACTTTGATGGAGCAACAGGATATCTTGTTGCTTCAGTTCCTGGAATTCATTCTAGCACAAGCCCTTGTGTACGTTTCCTCATTTCTTATCTGCATGTATCTGGTTTTGAAATTAATTTAAATTTGATATGATGATTAGATTTGTGTTATTTAGGAACTTGAATTTTTCAAGCTTAGTCCTTGACTCTGAACCGAATTCATTTCATCATTGCCGTTCTTATGGAAAAATGGTCTTAATTTAAAAGACTGATGTATTTCATTATTTAACTCTTATTCTAGGAGGATAAGTATGGATCAGACTTGGGAAATAATAAGTTCTTGGGCAGTGTTGAAACATCTGCTGTTGGTTTAGGTCACCTTTTCCGAACATCAGCTGATTCAAATGGTGTAATGCTTAAAAGGCTGGCTATTTTCCTCCGAAGATTTCGTGAAAATGCATATGGAATGTCTGAGATTGTTTTGAGAAGAAACAACAATGTGCCTGCAGATGTGAATGCTGTGAGCATTCTTGTTCCCAATCCTGATCAGCAATGCAAAGAAGGTGAAGTTCTTTTTCATTTTTAACTATAGTTTCTTCCTTTTTATAATTCTCTGGCCATATATGATGCTTCTTTTACAAGGCTTTGATTAAAGACTTCAAATGATAGAAATCCTTTGAAAGAAAAATTTGCTACATCGATGCAGGTTCCTGTTTAGATGCTCTATGATGGAGTTCTTATTTTGTTTCATGTCATCATGTAGCCCTCGTGTATCATTTTCCTTTTCTGTAATTGTATTTTTTTGGTTTAGTTAAAACATGTTTTATGGTTTTCGATTACATTGGGTTGTTTGTTCCTATTTTGTTGGTGTGTGCATGCTTATCCAAGTGGGTTATTGCATGATGCTTGTATTCTGATTGTGGGATCTGAACTTGTTGTGGTCTGAATTTTTGGTAGTAGGATTATTAGACTGATTCGTGGCACTTTTGTCCTTACAACACAGACTATGTACAACTTGGTTTTCTGCCTAGAAATGTTGCTAAGTGGGTTTCTCCACTATGGGATAGTGGATTCTTCACATTCTCAGGATACATTCATCCCAAAGAAGCCCTGGCTGCTGCTTTAGGGGAAACTAACATGACAGTGCAGCTGATTCTGTATGTGTCACAGGCATGGTGTTTCTATCATTAATCATGTTGTGCTAGTTTAAAAATATTCCATACTTATGTTTGCTAAGATATGTGCCAATGATTTGATGTGCAGGGGCCTTACTTTTCTGACATGTTAAACAAAGTGCTACCTGAAAATGTTGTTGCTGTTTCTTCTTTGATTGCTTCAATTCAGAGGTGTACAGGTCTTTCACGACTTCAAGAGGTAGAAAGTTGTGATGCTTAAATTTTTTGAGTGGCGTACTCATTTTTTTGTTTTTGGATGTTCCCTTTCATGAGGTTTTAAGAGATCTTTATTCAAATATTGCTTTACAGAAACCGTTTTAAAAGTAAAATAATTTCAGAACTGTAGTTGTAGGATTGCACCATCTTTCTTGGGACATAACAGTACTTGATATGTACAATTTCATATTTTTCTTTCACAAGGTTCTGGATCAGTACAAGTGGCCTGAGTTGGAGCAGTCTGACTTTGTTTATGGTGAGTGTTATGGCTAAAATCTTACTATTTTGAGCAATATACAGAAAGTCCTGTCATTTAGATGTCTTTCTTTCTCGAAGGCGCATCCTCCATCGGGTCATCACTCAATGCACAGTTTCTGGCTGCGTTTTCATCAGCCACTGGAAAGAGATCATTGCATGTATTCGACTCAGAAGAATCCGATCCGGAGGTATTATGACTTTTGTGCTGTAAATAGGGATGAATTGTTAAAATTTTGTTTGTTTAGAGAGTCACTAGTGTTATTGTTTCACTGATGCTCTTGGACAGTGGGGATGTTGGACTGCTAGTCAAGAATCGAGAAATCCATCGCTCGGAATTGTTTTCCCTACAATTGACAGAGTGAAAAATGCATGTAATGGTGTCTCGTCTTCAAGGCGTATCCTTTGCTTCACAGAGGTACTGATGACCCTATTTCTGAGGTTGAAAATGTCATTTTATAATTTTTATCTCTCTATACTGTGTAACTTATTTGGAAGGCAGACTGATAATCTAGAGTAGTATAGTCAGGTCCAAATTTCTGTCATGTATCCTTAGAATGCAATTTAAAATATAAGCATTGGGCTTGAAATTTAATGTTAAAAGTGTCCTTTTATTTTGTGTATATATGCTTCAAAATTTAAACTTGTTGATTGTCATCGGCATTGAAAAATAAACTAGTGGTTCATTTGCTTAAATTTTAAACGATGCCTAAAGTGTTTGATTGAAGTTCAAAAATTCCTTGATTCTGCTGGAAATTTTTTATTGCATGAGTGTAAGGGGACTGTCATGTCATTGGATCAGTTTCTTAGAATTCCTTTAAAAATATATCAGATTATGATGTGAAAATGGAATATCTTTTAATTTGGCCATGGTATCAATTGAAAAGCTATTCTTAATTCATGCGGCAAATTCCTTTATATTCTCCCATGTTGTATGTATGCAGAAATCATGGCAGAGGTTGAGATGTGCAGACATACTTCATGATGCGGTTCCTTATCCTTCTGATAGGGTGGGCCATCCAATGCATTCCAAGGTAAATTCTTTGCTTCACGTTTTTGGACTTGTAGCTGAATTACTATCTCATCAAACTATTCTTTTGTTGGGCTTGTTTCATTACTTTTATATTTGGATTGACTTGTAATTACATGTTGGTGTCAGAACAGTCCAAATCAGGATAGCACCGATTTTCATTTCGTTGTGTTTCACATGTTCAACAATAGAATTAAGTAATTCTGATACTAAGGAGCAATAGACATTTGTTTTAGTCGTGGTCAGTGTACCAGTCCTTTAGTGTTTCTTTCCTTGAAGTTATTGATACTGATCACAGATTATGGATATAGTTTTTCTTTCTTCGTATTTGTACTCATCATTTAGTTGGTTTCTAATCGACTTTTCTCTCTCAATAATAATCAGCTATTATTTTTTTGGTGATTTTTATAAAAAAATTGCTTGCTGTTATGGGTGGCAGAGCTCCATTCCATCACATATAGCTAAGTTACAGATCATTAGCTTATTAAAGTTTATGATCCGAATGCATAATTTCGATTAAATTATTATTTTCTTTGTTTTCTTTTCTATGGGATGGTAATTCAATTTAATAATTCAGATAATATTTTGGAAATTTCGAGCAGGTGGCACGAAGGCATTTTAGGTCCAAGTCAAATGGATCTTCTTCTGGTTGGGTCTATTGTGGATCACATAACTTCAGCTGTGCTGCCTGGGGACGGTCTATAACCACAAACCGATCTCCTACAAAATCAGGCGAACCTCGAAAAACATGCAATTCCCCATGTTCAAAGCTTCATGTTTGCAACTACGAGCTTGGGATAATCTTCATATTTCCACCAGCGCAAGGCACAAAGGACGCCTCAGACAAAGATGAAGCTAACATAGATGATATTACTTTGCCATTTGTTATGCCGGCTCCCAAATATAGACCAACAGATCGGCCGGCTACCAAGCTGGCTATGAAAGAGGCATCGATTGAATTTAACAACGAGCTAGAGAGAGGAAAATGTGCAGAGTTAGAAGAAATAATCGAAGAGATTCCCGATGAAGAGGAAATAGTCGAGACAAGTTATAATGTTGCAGAGAAGGAAGAGGACAAAGCTTATGCTGAGATGCTGTGGAGCCAGGTTGAATCAACGGAATAAAATCTGCAGCTTTTTAAGCAAAAGGATGAGTTCATTACTTAACTTCACATAATATGATTTGTAAATGTCAATAGATACAATATACTTTATGATTAGGCAGAGGCTGTGAGACTTGTTTCAGAAACTGTGCACACACTGTACATTAAGGTGGACTTGGATTCTATGCCTGGAAATCTAAACCATAATTATAGAGATAAACAGTGAGTAAGAGTACTGATATTCTAAGTGTATGAATGTAACTCTGTAATTCACTTGTGTTGTGTTCATTTTTTGTATACAAATTTATGTTTGACATTTACCATACTATATATGCGTACATTTTTTTTTTTAATTTGTACGGGATTAAAATTCAAATAAGAGTTAAATGAGGTTATGTTTATATTTTAATTGGTCAATCCTCTAAGTTATAAAAGTTAATCAATAACTAAGCTTCATATATCTTAAAAAAATAAGTTATCAATCATATTCCAGATGCGTTTGGAAGAAATAAATTCAGTTCAATTTATAAATTATAAGGAGTTAAATATATTTCACTCGTAAACAAAAATGAGCTTTCAAGTGAAATAAGCTATAAAAAGGGTATAATTTAATTTCTTAACTGCCAATGCTGAATTTGGTTTTTGGACTAAATTTTTGGGCGGTAGATAATTATTTTATTTTAAAATGAGCAACTAGTAATATAACAATATTCCACGTTAGAAAAGTCTACTATAAGCAAAAATCACATTTTAAAACTGAGCAAACACATTGCAGAGACTAGAAAGCAAAATTGGAAATGGTTGGAGGTGGTGAATTTGGTCAACTTCAAGTGGGCTATGAAAATGAAAGCAATGGAGGAGAGCTGGTTAGTTCTACACAGCAACGGACAAGCCCGCGTATAGACGTTGCTTACAGCTATAGGCTACATCTTGTTTTCAGGCTTCCGTAGCCTAGCAGTTTTCCGCCTCTTTGGCGAACTCAACTGTCAGCGGACTTTCGTCGAATAAGTACACTGCAACGTTCAACTGAATTTATTCCAATTTAGAAATGAACATGTGAAATCATTTGGCAGCTGCCTTGACGTGTTTACCAATCCCTCCTTTCTCCTTTATCAATTCCTTTCTTCTTCCTGTACTCCACTCTTCCCTATTTCGTCTTCTTCGTTTTTGGTATCTGATGTCCCTCTGTTTTGAATTGATATTCAATTAAATTCTGTTGTTTCAATTTTTCTTCCCCGCGCTTGTTCATCATTCGTTCATTCGTTTGTTTATCTTTTGAGAGGATCTGAAGAGGTAGAAATATGGAGGCTCTATCTTCGTCACCTCTGTCGGTTCACTTGAGACGTGGTTTGGGACCTTTCAATTCATCCTCTTCGCAGAGATTTCATCCTCTTTTAACACTGAATTCTATTAACACTCGTATAATTTCTTCGTCTAGTTCTTCTTGTTTTGGCATGCCTATCTCACATATCCCTGTTTCGTTTAAATGCTCTCGTTCGCGTAGGAAGCGTAGAATACTTCCGATTTCTGCTGTTTTTGAGAGATTTACAGAGAGAGCAGTAAAGGTGGTGATATTTTCCCAGAGAGAAACCAGAGCCTTGGGCAAGGATACGGTGTTTACACAGCATCTCTTGCTAGGTTTAATCGCGGAGGATCGAGACCCAAACGGATTTCTCGGCTCTGGAATCACAATTGATGAAGCTCGCGAAGTTGTTAAAGACTTGTGGAACAGTGACGCTGACGCTGAAGGGGCAAGTGCTTCGGCTTCTAGTTCCACTTCCTCCACGGATGTGTCATTTTCAGCTAGCACAAAACGAGTTTTCGAGGCTGCAGTTGAGTATTCACGGACAATGGGCTATAATTTCATCGCACCTGAGCACATAGCCATTGGATTGTTCACTGTTGATGATGGGAGCGCTACTCGGGTTCTCGAGAGGTAGATATATTATTCATTCGATCTCTTTTTTGTATGTTCGTACTGTTAAAAATGCAGTCATGTTTATAATAACGTCTCTTATTTTATTCAGGTTGAGGGCAAATATAGATTACTTGACTGAGGCAGCTATCGCTAGACTTCAAGGAGAGATTGCCAAAGAAGGAGGAGAATTGGCTTCTGAAGCCAAAGGAGCACGAAAAAAGTACTCCTTGAAGAAAGACGGAGCATCGGGATCCTCTGAGAAAACTAAAGGTACTAGAATTTTTAGTTATTTTTAGCAGTAATCTAATTGTAGGATCAGATAATAGTCTTATACAATGTACTTTACCTGTATTTGATAGAGAAAAGTGCTCTGTCTCGATTCTGTGTGGATCTTACTGCCCGTGCCAGTGAAGGATTTATTGACCCTGTTATTGGGCGAGAAACTGAAATCGAAAGAGTTGTCCAAATACTTTGCCGCAGAACCAAAAACAATCCTATTCTTCTTGGTGAAAGTGGAGTTGGAAAAACAGCCATTGCGGAAGGACTGGCAACTCGTATTGCACAGGCAGATTGTCCTTTTTTTCTCCTAGTATGTATCTTTGCAACTAGTCCCCATCATCCAATTTTATCTGTTTCTTTTTTTTTAAAAATTTTTGTTGACTTAAGAAGTTGGGCTTTAAAAGTGTTGATTAGCTTTTTATTCTACCCACAGGCAAAACGTGTGATGTCCTTGGATATGGGACTATTAATAGCTGGTGCAAATGAAAGGGGAGAATTAGAGGCTCGTGTTACTGAATTGATTAAAGAAATAGTGAAAGAAGGTTGATATATTTGGATTTCATTCCGAAATAGAGCAATTTCGTTATTATTTCAAATTCTTTCAACTAATGATATGTTTTCCTTGTAGGCAATGTAATACTTTTTATTGATGAAGTTCATACTATTGTTGGGACTGGCACTGTTGGGCGGGGAAACAAGGGATCTGGCCTTGACATTGCTAATTTACTGAAGCCACCTCTTGGGAGGGGTGAGATCCAGGTTAATTTCTGATATATTTCTTTGCTTTTATATACTCCGTTCATAAAATCTTAATTTCTATGGATGGTAATGATTTTTGTATTACGTGATTAAATGCCGTGCAAGATGTTTTTTTTTTGTGCTACAGTTACTCCTGAATCATCTTTAGCATTGCTGAAAGAAGTTTAATGTGCTAAAATGGTCAAAGGATAGTAATCCTAATTCCGCAAACCTTATATAGTAATCATCATTATCAGAACCAAACAAAGGCACATTTTCTTGATTCTCTTACCATCTCTCGTATTGTAATCAACTTCTTCCCAAAAAAAGATATTTTAGTCTTTGGGGTTAGGGACATGATAAAGTATAAATCCAATGTCATCTGAAGTGTTTGGCGGACTGAGGCACCTGGCATCACCCAATCACTCTCTTGAGCAAAATCAGACTCTATTTTAATAAGAAGATAAGTTAAAAACATGTACATAAAATAGTAATCAAGCTTCATAAAGAACATAAATATAGAATCATACAAATTTCAATCTATCAATTGACATATTCAAGATCAAGACTGAAAAAAAGCACATGGTCTCAAGAAACATCTACGTTTTCAAAATATTGCAAATTATTCCTATTTTTAGATTCTAGATTCTACTTCTCAATTCTATCATATCAAGTCCTTCTCATTCTAGCAATAGTTTCTCTTAGCACTAGAGACTTTATCCCTTCATCTCTTCCTTCAATACATACCAGCCAAATTATTTCATGATTTTTACTCTACACTTGAATCCTGAACCTTTCCCAAAGTTCACACTGAGCACATCACTTCCTTCATAGTCAAAATTAGCTCGGTGTCACAAACCAGCCACTTCTTGTAAAAAGTATGTACTTGTAGATGGTGCAATGACATTGCATATGTTGGTTGTACTCGACATAAACCAGATAATGTGACTTCAAATTTGTATTTTGTTTCTTTTCTTTATTAGCTTTGTGAGCTAAAAATTTGTTTTTCAAAACCAGAATATATTTCTCCATGCTGCTACCTTTATTGTACCTTCTCCAGTATTACTATTATTGTTAAATGCTTCACCAAATATACTATGAGTGTTCGAGTATTACAATTATTGCTAAATGCTTCATGAGATTTCATTATGGCACAGAAAACTTAATTGTGATTTGTGAATATTTACTATGCTAAACGGGGATCTCATTCTTACAGTGCATTGCATCCACCACATTAGATGAATACAGGATGCATTTTGAGACCGATAAAGCATTGGCTCGAAGATTCCAGCCTGTGTCAATTAATGAGCCAAGCCAGGTTTTTATCAGATTCACGGATTCATCTAGTTTTGTTTGTTCAATTTCTTCCTTTGTCGACTGAATATGCATAACATTTTTAGGAGGATGCAATTAAAATATTATTGGGTCTACGCCAGAAATATGAGGCTCATCATAAGTGCAGATTCACATTGGAAGCCATAAATGCTGCTGTTTATCTATCAGATAGATATATCGCTGATCGACATCTTCCAGATAAAGCTATCGATCTCATTGACGAGGCAGGAAGTAGAGCTAGGATGGAGTCCTACAGGAGGAAGAAAGAACAGCAGTCTGTTATACTTTCGAAATCACCAGATGACTATTGGCAAGAAATTAGAGCTGTTCAAGCCATGCATGAAGTGGTACTTATTATTATAATTATTTGACTATTGCGTTATGGTCATAAACTATAGATGAAGTTATTGATTTCTACTACTTAAAAGCAGGTTATGGAAAGTAGAAATGAAATCGATGAGATCACTTCCAGCACAGATGCATCCAGGGAGATCATTTTGGAGCCTCCAGTGCCTACCACTTCAGATGATGACGAGTATGATATTTTTGTTCTAAATGTCTTAGGGGATAGAGAAGTTGTTTTTCTCTGTCTTGTCTCAGTACTAAATTTTTGAATGAATCCCTGGCTCTGAGTTTCAGACCGTTGGTGGTGGGGCCCGATGAGATAGCAGCAGTGGCTTCAGTATGGTCAGGAATCCCAGTGCAGCAGCTCACTGCTGATGAAAAAATGTTTCTAGTTGGTCTTGATGATGAACTCAGGAAACGGGTCATTGGTCAAGGAGAAGCTGTTGCTGCAATATCTCGAGCAGTCAAAAGATCTCGGGTTGGCTTGAACGACCCTGATAGGCCCACAGCAGCAATGATGTTCTGTGGCCCCACTGGGGTTGGCAAGACAGAACTAGCAAAGGCTCTAGCAGCCAGCTATTTTGGATCAGTGAGTCTTCTTACTTAATTCAATTACAAAATTCTCATTTATAACTTCACCATTCATCATTTTGTATCTACCTGAAAGAGTAAATATAATGGACTGGTATTTGTAGTTTTGGTATGGAACTTAAATCAATGAAAGATTCTGATCCTTCTGATCTCTACCCTTCTGATGTAATCTATAGCTCCAAATTTATGTAGAATAAATTTCGTTCTTTGGTTCAAGCTTTTAAATTTCTCATGCTTCTTGCTTGAAATATTTGCTGTAGGAGTCAGCTATGCTGAGACTCGACATGAGTGAATACATGGAGCGGCACACTGTGAGCAAATTAATAGGATCGCCCCCAGGCTATGTTGGCTATGGCGAGGGAGGCACTTTAACTGAGGCTATTAGAAGACGACCTTTTACTTTAGTTTTGCTCGATGAAATAGAGAAAGCTCATCCAGACATATTCAACATCCTCCTCCAGTTGTTTGAAGATGGTCACATTACAGATTCTCAGGTTTGTAATTGCCATAGAGATCTCGTTTTAAACATTAACTTTAACGAGCTAAATAATCAGCTGGACTGTTTTATTGTTTCTTATATTTAAAACACTGGTCTGACAGGGAAGAAGAGTATCATTTAAAAATGCGCTGGTGGTAATGACCTCTAATATTGGTTCAACTGCCATTGCAAAGGGAGGACACACATCCATTGGTTTCATGTTTGCAGATGATGAGGATAATTCATATGCTGGGATAAAGGCTTTGGTAATGGAAGAACTCAAGTCTTATTTTCGTCCGGAGTTGCTCAACAGGATTGATGAAGTTGTCATATTCCGCAACCTTGAGAAGTCTCAGGTTTGTAAGCCCGGAATTTTATTTTATTGATCAACAGGGATCATTTTTAGTATGTTTTCCCTTTTACTTTAAAAACAACATGGTAAAAGGTGCTATATTATCTCTCCACATTTCACTTGTCCGAACTAGAAGATCCGAGTTGGTCGGAATCTTCTGTATTTTTTGGGCCAAATGAGTAAAGACCCCCCAAACTTAGCAACTATTGTCAGATGTCACCCCCTGAATTTGGCAAAAGTATTCATGATTGCCCCCCACCTCAATGTCACGTGTCAACTTCTGGTTGGACTAGAAAAATAAAAAAAACTACAGTTTTTCAAACATAATCTTTCACGTGATGTTGAGGGGGCAAACTTGTGCACTTTTGCTAAATTCAAAGGGGGAAATGGAACTTTTGAAAGTTCAGGGAGGCATCCGGCAAAAGCTATGATACTAGGACTCTTCAATATGGTGGCCGCACCGGTGTCGACATGACACTGACATACGGACACGGAATCTGTGTCAGATCCGGCCATGTGTCATCAGACACAGCGAAAATGGGCGGTGGCCAGAAATCACTGGATTTGCAGGCAAAAAAAGTTAGAAAAAGAAGATGAAAAGAAAGGCTTAAATGTTACCTAATTAAATAGGGAGAATAACATTTAAGTCTATAAATCATAGTTAATTATAATTCCTAATTTCATGCTTAACTTTCCATATTTCCTCATTTTTTCTTACTTCTTGATTACAGGTTATAAATTCTAATTATTTATTATTCAATTTTTAATCCTAATTTCATAGTTTCCTCATTTTTATTACTTCTTGATTAAGAAGAATCAAACTTTTCTAATTAATACTCTTTAATTCAACACATCCTTAAATAAATAAATAGTAATATAATATATACATATACATATATAAGAAATTGCCGTGTTCCCGTACCCGTGTCCAAATTTTGGACAGTGTCCGTGTGTCCAAAATTTTTACTCTTGCCGTACTAGACACTCGGATCCGTACCCGTATCGGACACCACTAAACGAGTCCATGTAACATAGGGCAAAAGTTGCTAAGTTCAGGGGTTTTTGGTGCATTAAACCCATTTTTTTGAGGTGCGGAAGAGTAATTTGATATCAAATTTGTTAATTTGCAGATGCTTGAGATTCTAAATCTGATGCTGGAAGAGGTGAAAAGAAGGCTTGTATCTCTTGGGATTAGCTTAGAGGTATCAGATTCAATCAAGGATCTTGTATGCCAACAAGGTTATGACCCAAGTTATGGTGCTCGGCCTCTGAGAAGAGCAGTTACTCGAATAATCGAAAATCCAGTAAGCGAAGCTATACTTTCTGGAGCCGTGAAGTTTGGTGATTCTGCCATGGTTGATCTTGATGCCACAGGAGTCCCATTCGTCACTAATCAAAATCATCAGAATATCATTTTGTCTGATGCCTCAAAAATCTTGTAAATGTTACAGCATTGTTGTAATATTATCTTGTACATATGGTTGTAAGTTTTATTTTCATAATGGCGGGTAGTTAGTCGATTAAAGTGTAAATAGGAGTCACTAATTAAAGTTGTAATACAATGTTTATGTTTGTTTCAGGTAAATCCAGCAGACATATTTATCATAGGAGTCAATTGCTCTTATTTGGGTCCAGGAAAATTCCAAATTGTTCATTTGTTGGGGATTTCTGCTAATTATGGCAACTATTTGATTAAAACGATGCCATTTAGTTAATGTTAAATTTGTGATCAGTCAAGGTTGCCATTTTATATGTATTTTAATTCATTTTACTTATAATATCCATTACTCCACTTCTACATATAAAATGAAAATGAAACAAATTGGATTTCTTTACATGTGTTGTTTGCAAAAACACATCATATTAAAATCTTGATTATCATTATGATAAAATGAATAATTTCGGATATGTTTGACTTTCATAATTTGGACCTGACTCAATTTGTATTCCTTGTTAGGTTTAACCATTATTTTTACATAAGATATTTGATCCAAATTTTAATTTTGATGTAGATTTGATAGATTACATATGTTTTCCCTGTAGTTCCGAGTAGGAAGAAGGGAGTTAAGTTTCATTTTCATTAGACCTGTTCGCGGGCGGGCGCCCGGCCCGGCCCGAGCCCGCTTCCATGGACCGGGTTTGGACACGCATTTTTTTAAAAAGCCCGGCCCGAGCCCGAGCCCGTCAAAGCCCGAAGATTTATGGGCCGGACTTGGTTTTTATATAAATACCCGAGCCCGGCCCGACGAATAATTTTATATATTTATTATATATTTAT
>CATIWQ010121323.1:0-16619 GCA_949673415.1 Euphorbia schlechtendalii | reverse complement strand
ACTTCGAAATAAACTTGAATTTCTTTTGATTTGGTTTATCCATTTTTTTGTGATTTGATTCATTATTGGAAATGTATTTAGTATTAATCTTTTTTATTGATTCAAGAAAAAGCTGTGTATTGAGCCTTAGCCTTGGAATAGTATGCACAGTTTTTTGAAATTGTCAATATAAGAAAATGGTATGACTCAATTTGAAGAATCTTTGCCCCTTTGAGATTCCATAGAATTTATTTATTCTTATATTAAAGACAGATTCATTCTAATCGCTATTCTACGTTCTATCCCCTAGCAACATAAGGCAAAGTTGGGAAGCATTGTCCAACAAATGCCACACTAAATTCTTTATAAGGAGAAGCCAAAGATCAATTTATGTGATTTGCGCACCTACAATAAACAATATGTTAAGACCTACAAAGAATACTGTAGAAGGTAAATGGCTGTCAAAGTGTTGTTGGTTCACCCCAAGTGTTGGCTTTAAGAGGGAAGTAGGCTACCTCATCGCTAGCCTACTCTTAAGTTATTGCCACCATCTAGAGTGAAACGAATTTGAGATCTACGAGGAAGTGTTCAAGAAGGCTTTAGAGAAGATGATTATTGCAAGATTGCATCGGGTTAATGTAGTGGAGATAAGTCTCCCCTTGAACTTTGTTTTGATATTTTCGTACATTCTAACCCGAGAGTGGATTTTATGCCTTAGGGGCCGATACTTGAAGAAGAGTCTATTGTGAAGATCCCAAGTGGGGAAGTAGTTCCCATTGATGTGGTTAGGTGTGAATAACTAGCTCAGATTGATATTGATAGCTATGTAATGAAATCTGGAAAGATAAAGGCCATGAAAGTTGAAGAGGTTAATGTGGTGAACCTGTACCCTATAAATATAGATAGCTACAATGAACAAAACCTCGTTGAGGTAGAACTCGTTAGTAGATAGCAGCTACCAGACTGCTCGAAGACCAACCCGAAAATATTAACTAAGAAGGCTCATTTCAAAATAGAAAGAGCCTTCTAAAGAATTATTCATTGCTAGGAGTAACTCATGGAGGATCTCTCACAACTCACAAAGAAAGAGATGTCGAACTCAAAGAGAAAGGTTGAGCTGAAGTGTGGAATAATGAGAGAGAGGGGAGGCCTATTTATAGGGAGAGGGGAGTGGTAGATTCCCTTTCCAATACTATGTGGGATGGGAATATTCCCAACCCACAACCGGGTCAGCCATGCGGGTCCCTTGGACCCGCACGCTTGCCTCAATAAGGCAAGCCGTTGCAAGCTTGGGCTTGCATGCCTTCCCGCAAGCCCAAGCTTGAGGCTTATGTACTGCGTGCTAATGGGCTTATAGGCCTGTAGAATGATAGCAACCCGTGAGCTTCTCAGTTAGTGGGGTAGCTATGTAGGCCCCACTTTAAACAGCGCATGCTACTTTGGGGTCCACTTGCAACGGAAAAAATTCCCTTGCTCTGTTTATGCAATTTTCCCTATTTTCTCCTTTAATTTTTTTAATTATTAATTTAGTCTAAACAATTAATAATTCTTCTAATGAATTCGATAACCAAACATTCTTGGCATAGATACAGTCTATAGGTTCTTTACTTAGTCCGGTAAAGACCCAAAGTGTGTGACCTCATAGGATCCCGTAGTATAGAGCCGCTAGAGGTTAACCTAAACTTGGCTTCTCATCTGCGAACCTTTAGGCTTAGTTTTCCAAATTGATATGGAACCTGATAACTCTAGATGATCAAATGAACTTTCTAGCAAAGGCCTATGATCTCCCGATACTCGAAACATCACGTGCCTGTGACTTGATCCGATTCTACAATAGTAACCAATACAATACACTCCATCCATCAGGTCAAGTACCATTTCATTTATTGAGCTCTAATTAAGAGTTAGCTCATGTAATAGCCATAGCTATCCTAAAATTAGACTTGTTCACGAAGAACACCACTTGCCATAATGTATCAAGATTGACTAGAAACATTTTCAATCAATCTTATACTCTGATCAGAGGTTTATGAGCGTGTCTCTTCAATAAGAGGCCCTAAGGTACATCTCCCATTATTTCACTATATCAAGAGCGATGGATCTCATCTTGATTACTCGATTTACCAACATGTGATAATCACTATACCCATAGTCACTCGTCTTAATCACCAGGGTATGAATAAGTATAACCCAAAGTATATCAACTCCTACATAAGGAAACTAGTATCTTAGGTTTGAGGATACTTTTACTACTACTACAATAAGACATGACACCAACACATGGATATATTTATTTTTGAGTGTCAATCTTATAGCGGTCTGTAATGTATTACCTGAATACATTCATGTGTTAACTCAAGGCACCACCTTCAGTTCGTGAAATTAGCTACTTGGATCTAATCCAAGGAGTAAACCTACACATGCCAGTCTGTCCACTTCATTGATGTCCAGTCTCAATGAAACTATGACTAGGGATATTTCGTATATTTATATTAACACGTATGTGTAGTTTTCACACCACATAGCTCCCACTATGTCCTCGCACTTTTACACTATGAAGTAGTCATGGACTTTGTCTTATCAAAGCGAATATATATATATATATATTACACATATATATGATACCAACGAGATACATAAATAAATTAAAAGCACTGATAAATAACAAAGATGCCTTAATTATTATTAATAATACTCCAAACCCGTTTGTGCATTATAACTAAGTAAGATATATCACCCTAATTACCTCTAGGGCATACATCATGTCTAATAGAAAGTACCTACTAGCTATCTCTATATTCAGTCAAGTATGGGAAATTTGATGAAGAGATTTGGCTACACCACTCCTGGCAAAGGCTTGGGTAAAAATCATCACGATATCTTGGAAGCTATTGATCTAAAGCTTCTTATCCCTCGCTTTGGAGTGGGTTTAATCCACCCATGCAACAAGATTTATAAACACAAGAATCCACTCTTGAAAATAATTGATACTTCACCAAGTTCCTCTACTCTGACTTTTGCTTCTTCATATAGGCTTCAATTTTCTCTTTGAACTTGGACTGTAGCTTAAAACCCAACTATTATTTCTTGAAACTAATCTGTTATATCTAAGGAGCATAAGGAAAATTATATGTTGATTAATTTGTTTAGACTCAGCTAATTTTCCCATTAAGAAATGATGTACGAATGGAGTTGCTGAAAAGTAATCCCCACAATGGCACTTTGTCTATTGTAAGGGAGAAAAGGTACTTCTATCTCCTGGGTGTTAAGATCACCTTTTAGCGTGGTTGAATTAATGCGAAGGTATGGGAAAGTTGACTCACGTGATGTTTTGGGATCTACTTTCAAATGTTTTGAAATCAATTTCCCGTATTTAGTATGTCCTTAAACTAATCAACTCAGAGGATACTTCCTTATAAAAATCCTTCTATATTTTGATAATTCATTAACTCTTGAAGACTCACAGGCTAAGTTTTTAATGCTTAAACTCCATGCGGCACTAGCACAAAACCACCAATGATTATGCTAGTAAAGCCTTTGTGAGAATTTTTACACAAGTAGAGCTATGAATGCGGAAGCTAAATATGAACTAAAGAGAGAGTTTTGTGGGAAACTTTACAAGTGTGGATTGCTTAACATTCCAAGGTGATTACAAATGAGAGGGGAGCTACATATTTATAGCCATTCTCCACCTCCTGAACAAATAGTTCAGATTGATTCTCTAGAAATATCTTCGATCCAAAGGCTAATTCAACTTCCACTAGAATTTTCTATACAAATATCTCTATAACTAGATAAGTATGGATAAATCTAGATACATTCTAGTTTATTCTACACACATGTAGTGAATTCTAGATGTGTGAAGACTAAGCTAGAAACTTGTACGAAATTCTAGAACTTTACCGAGAAAAACCTCCTTTTGCAACGGAATTCACACAAGAAGTGCCGTCGCGTGCCATCTTGCGAGACTTTGCGATGTAATGCGAGAAAATTTACATGTCCAAGTGTTGGGCCATGTCATTCTCCCCCACTTGAGATGGCAATGCCCTCGTTGCCATGCATTACACTCATCGACCCTTGCACTTCAAACTCCTCGATCAAGTTTGAAAATTGACAAAGTTTCTCCGTGGGCTCCCAACTTGTATCGATTGTTGGTATCCCTTTCCACTGTACTAAATACTCCTTAGTGACAGCTCCATTGCGTGCTCGAATGACCCCCTTCAAAAGTATTTCCTTAGCTTCCTTCTCAAAATGTTCTCTTATCCCGGTAGGTGCTCTCTTATTAATGTTGCGTTCCTTGCTGTTGGGATCTTTGCGGTATGGCTTCAGTAGGCTCTCATGAAAGATAAGATGAAGTTTCTAGTATGCCTCAGGCAGCTCTAGCTTGTATACCACTGAGCTTACCTTCTTGATCACTATGAATAGCCCCTTGTATCATCGCATTAGCCCTTTGTGAAGTCCACGCACTCGACCATGCTCGTATAACTTCACTAGGACTTGATCATCAACTTGAAACTCACGAGGCATTCTCTTTTTATCTGCCCACTTCTTAGTACACTTGGCCGAATTCTCCAAGTAGAGCTTAGCTTCATCAGCCCTTTCTTGCCAATCTTTGGCAAACTTGTATGTGGGAAGGCTATTCCCCTTATAGCCGCTAATAATGTCTTTGGGTGTTGTTGGTTGAAACCCCCAGACAATCTTTCTTGTAAATATGTGTCTTGTTTCTTTTTTTAAGGAGTTATCTTCTCTACTTGTTTTAACGATTTCTTTCTGTGAGCGGATGACATTTCACACACGCGTGATCACTGCGAGGCGCTGACCCCGTGAGATGGGGCGTGAAATTTTTTGAAAGGAGAAATGCTTCGAAGGATGCATTGCTCGGATAAAATGTTGTTTGAAAATGTGATTTTCAAGCTTAATAGACTTGAGATTAGGATCTCTAACCTATGGTACTCAGAGTCACCACCCGGAAAGCTCTTCTGCGAAAATTTGATACAACCTAGATCAATTAAGCCTAAACGATATCGTAGTTCAGAGATTCGAGTCCGGGATGAGTTACCTATTTAATCATCATTTGAGTTAACATTATTCCCATTTGTAAACCACACTTATGATATTTCGATTCAATCTAGATGTTTTTTACTTATGTTTTTTTCATTATTTAGCGAGCATGCAGAAAGCGATAAATAAAGTGCTAGAAAGTAAACACGTAGGAAAGTAAATTTGCCTAGTCTATAGGGGATTAATTACATCATTGAGTTGGGGGTTTTACAAATCACCTAAATACATTGAAATATAGGGGACACAATCACCTAAAATACATCAAGATCTAACAAATGTTACATTTGATTTCGAAGTGAAAAGCCATACCTGAAGGAAATTAAATCCTAACATACATCTATCCTAAACTACCTGCATCCACAAAGGTTAGCACAAATATGGCACATCTCAAGTATTTGCAAGTATGTTCATTTTAATTTTTTAGCAAGACCTGTGTGGTCGAGGTAAAAACAATGAAGATTTCAAAGTTCTTATTTTGTGAAAATTTTTTATTTTTATTTTCAACTATGTTGGTCATTTTTATTAGTGAAAATGCCGCATGTTATATTGTTGGGTCGGTTATCTGGGAACTTGAGTTCTCTTCATGTGGGTGACCTAGAACAAGATTTAGAAACATAAATCTAGGCCAAACATGCATGACATAGCCATTGTTTGGGTTAACAACGGTAACAATGTCATCCATATTGTTACCGACTTCCTTGTGAAGGGCGATATAGATATGAATGGCCTAAAGCACTTCCGTTGCTACTCCAAACTTTAATCAACATATTAATACATTAATAAATCATATATAAATCCTAAATAATTACAATTTAAAGGTTTGTTAACCCCAATGATGCATTTCCAAACTTAGAAGGGTCTCAGCAGGTCGTTCCTGGCTTAAACGATTCGAAACGGAGCAAAACAAAGCGAAACTGAGTTCTACCAAAGGCAATGTTGTTAATGACATTAAACCATGTAATTAACGACATTAAAATGTCAGTAATGACATTAGGTCATGTCATTAACGACATCAAGGTTCCAGACCTGCAGAAAACACAAAGAAACAGCAGAAACAGCAAAACTAACATCCGAAACTTCGAACGATCATAACTTTTGCTAAACTTAACTAATTTCGATGATCTTTATCATTCCGGAAAGCTCACGATGTGTATAATATGTTTTTATAAATAAAATACTCAAAAATATTTGAGATAATACTGAAATTCCTGGAAAACAAATCGGTGTGTGAAAACAGGTAAAAACCGAAAAGAAAATGAAACTTCAAAAAGAAAAGCATATAAATGTAAGCACAAACTCTAGGAATTCAGAAGCTTACCCTGTAGTCATGAATTCACTTTCTTTAAGGTCTATGAAGTCCTCTAGGGAGCTCTCCATGTTTCTTTTTGGTAGGATTTGGTGATTTACCGAAAATCTTTAGAAGGGATCTATTCCTTGCCAGATGTTTCAGAATGTGTAGTAACATTCAAGTGAATGATAAAGATGTAGTAGACTCTCCATTCAAGTCTAAACCTTAAGGATGTAATCTAACTAACGTGAAATCTCAAGTGTTGGGGATCAAAGTTTTGTGTTTTGATCAAGAACACTCAAGAACGCATGAAGAAATGCTCCATAATGCTCTCTAGATCTTTTCCTCTCTTTCTTTTCAATATTTTCTGATCAAATTCCTCTCCTTCTCTGAAAATTCAATCCTCCTTTTGCAGAACTCTCTTCAATCCAAAAGTCTAACTAGGTCCACCTATATTTGTCTTTTGCATTATTTTCTTCCTCCAATTATGCATGATGTTGGATGGCATTATGTAGGCAAGGTGTAAAGTCAAGAAAATATGAAATTATAGGGTAAAGATGCGTCTTTTTGACTAAATGATGTAGAAATTGCTTTTTTGGTCTGCCTGCAAAGCTGATATCGTTAAAAACATTGCAATGTCATTAACGACATTGCTAATGTCGTTAAAGACATTGCTTCTTTGCCTTGGGCTTTTTGTGCTAAAATTGGTTAAAAAAGGGTTAAGGCTCAAAGAAACAAAGCAAGCTTCCTCCAGATGAATTCAGGACCCTGTAAAAAGTGAAAAGCATACAAGGCAAAAAATTACAGCTTCATCATCGAACTCGCAAGTAGGGAGTAAAAATCCCGTGCTCACACTTTCCACCTGTTGGTGCAAAGAAATAGGCGAAAATCATATTTTATACTAACATTGGCTAAAATATCAAAACTTTCAGGAAGCATGCATCTTTTCTACCACTGAGTTACTAGCTGCCCATTTTTCTTAATGGAACTATCATATATCCTTTACCGAGTTTGCAACTATACCAGTTATTTGTTTAAGAAAATTCCAACTATCAAGAGTTTCGAGGCAAGGGTTTTTAGTCATTTTTTATATGATATGATGCCCTTGCAATTGTTTATTAATGCATCTGGTAGGAAAAAAATATAAGGTATTAACCAGATATCTATTTGTACATTGAATCTATAGTTGATATTATAATATGTGAAGATAATTTTCATCAAAAACATAACCGCGTCGGTGGAATTAGTGTTAAAATTTTCTTGAATCATTGATAGGGTTTCAATATGATTTATTTCACAAATAAAAAGTTACTTGGAATGTCCCTACAGTATGAGAAAAGTTACTTGCCATTGGTCCAATCTCACGTGCACGAACTCTTCTCGAACTAGGACCGGTATGAGCCGAATAAACGAATAACAAGATATAAAACTCCAATGGCAGTCAAATCCAAAATAATAATTTGTGTTGGCCAAAATTCCTCACACAACCAGATGCTATTCAAGTTTATTCATCAAGTAGTCGTGATTCATTTCAATTTAACAAACTGAATGAAAATTCTATCACTTCAATAGTATTACTAATGTGGTCATGAAATATACTAAGCATATTGCAATCCAATATTTAACGACCTGTTAGTAATATACTAAAGCATACTTGATTCCCCATCAGTAATAAGTTAAAATCAAGTGTGAGGATAGTTGAGACCTACTTAGCAAATTATTTATGAATACAATCATGTGACTTTTCTATGTGGATCGGTCCAATCCCATTTTCTCAACATGTGCATATGTTCATGATCTACTATACCAAGTAACATAGCAACTACATTGCTATAAATCATTTAACATACAAGTTTTTTGTTTCATTCATTCCATGATTAAAATAGACTTGAGACATTTATGATTATCAATCAATGGATACTCTACTCATATTATAGCACAAGATAAATGCAGTAGATTATTGCCTTTATAATGTAACACTGTATGAACCAATGCCTTTAGAACTATGGCACATCGACAATTCTGACAATATCTTGTTTGCTATTAACTAACATGTCGAATGTGACTTCATTCTGTTGGTGCTCCCCTCACCAACATTAGCTTTTGGAGACATTTTCTCCAACTTAAATGATGCCCTTCTCAACATAACTTTGTATTTTTAGAGTCATTCTATCCATAAGCTTTTTTATGGTGTCCTTCTCACCAATATTATCTTCCATCTTCAAATGGAATACACACACATGTCCCTAAGGGTGAGCAAAACTTGGTTCGAATAGAAAACTGAAAGGGGAAAAATCTAAAATCGAAAACCGAACCAAATTATTTCGGTTCGGTTTGAACCGTACAGAAATAATTCGGTTCGCTTTGGTTTTAAGCCAAAATCATATTTTTTAATCTAAATTAATTTTTCCATATATTAATTTTTTAACATGAAATGATTAAAAATCAATATAAATAATTTTTAACACATGTAACTTATTGTTAATTTGAAAAAAAAACCTTAATTTTCAAGTATTAAATGTAAAGTGATTGTGAAAGTAATCATTAAATTAATTTAAAATTAATTGAAATATATTTTTCGATTTCCGATTTTTTCAATTTAGAACTGAAATCGAAACCCAATAACGTAGAACCTATTCAGCTCGGTTATTTCTATTTTCGGTTTGGTTTTCGGTTATTTTTGCTCTCCCTTACATGTCCTTTAAGAATATAGTTCATGATATTACCATGGAACATAATTGAAATAATTTTCTTCTTTCAAATTATGTTCCATGGTAGTATCATGAGTTATATTCTTAAGAGACATGTGAATGTAACTCATTTGAAGATGGAAGAAAATATTGGTGAGAGGATCACTATAAAAAAAACTTATGGAGAGAATGATTCCAAAAATACAAAGTTATGTTGGATGATGAGAAGGGCATCATTCAAGTTGAAGAGAAGAGCTCTAAAATCAAATGTTGGTGAGAAGGGTACCAACAAGTTGAGCGATGAGAAATGCATCATTTAAGTTAGAGAGAAGGGCTCCAACAAATTTTCAATAATTAATTTTTATAGATTTTGAATCAAGAAAGAGTTTTGAAATCTTATTCAAAATCAGTCAAAATATTTTTGATATTATTTTATTTGTTAGAATAGATGTTTTATATTTAAAGTTAAAGTGTTAGAATAGATGTTTTATATTTAAAGTTAAAGTGTTATATTTTAATTATTTAATTGTTGATTATTCTTTAGTTATCTTGTACGCCTACTGTGAGCGGGCGACGTTCCGGACCCGCACGGACTCCGCAAGGTGCCGACCCTGTGAGTTGGGGCGTGGGGTTTTTCGAAAAGGAGCAAGCTTCGAAGGATGCACTGCTCGGAGAGAAATGTTATTGTTTGAAAATGTGATTTTGTGCTGAAATTGCCTAAAAAAGGGTTAAGGCTCAAAGAAACAAAGCAAGCTTCCTTCAGATGAATTCAAGACCTCGTAAAAAGTGAAAAACTAGTAAGGGAAAAATAAATTATAGCTTCATCATCGAACTAGCGAGTCGGGGAAAAATCTCATGGTCACACTTGTAAATAGGCATTAATATCAATATAATTGAATGTACCAAGAGGTGTCAAAAGATACTGCATTTTGCAGTATGCATTCCTCAAATTCTCAATTCATACTATTCTCTAAAAAATAAAGCTAACACATTCCTTAGTGCGAGGCGCGTGCGGGCACCCACACACACACATATATACTATGCTATCAAGTTTGAACTAACAAATAGGATAATTGTCACCTTGTAAATTCTATTCATGTTAATTGTCTTGATCATAACTTACATGAGTGAAAAGAGTTTTTTGTATGACATGGTAAGAATGTGTGGGTGTAGCAGTGACTTTTGGATGATCTAGTTATATTTCACCGTGCATGTAATGTAGAAAATACAAGCTTAAAGTGTCAAACATATTGATGCAGCAGAAGGAAACACATGGATAAATACTAGATTTCATCGATCAAGTAGGATACTAAAAAGTAGTAATATCGAGACCCGTTGATATTATGTTTTTGCTCCATACCACTCTCTCTTTTTTTTCGTTTAAGCATATGTTTTTGAAGTACTTTGCACCCATTTTTCATGCTATTCTTTCTTTTCTTTTTTCACTCAATGAATGGTTGCAGTTTTTGCTCTGTATCATTCCTCACCTTTTCCATAACTCATTGGTTATCCTCTCTTTCATTTGATTTTTCTTTAATACCCTCATCCTTTATTAATCAATTTCAAAATATTATGGCTATAGTTTCCTAACACTTTAAACACACTCTATACTTATAGGACTTATTCGAGATTTGCATATAAAACTCATAGTAAGAATACCATTAGATATTATTACTCCACTTAAACTTATCGGAAGCATTAAACTAAAACTATATAACTTATACTAATTCATGTTGCATCGAAATATATATCGAAACTTACTTGGAATGTTGCTCTCGAATGTTACTCACCACTCATCCTTGCCAAATTGGTAAATGTTGTGCACTAACATCAAACTTGTAAATACCTAACACTCAACATAACCTTGGACAAATATTAGTAAAATCTAAGAAATGATAATGTATAATTAACAAAAATAACCAGAAAAATTTTCAAATTCTTCGATTTTTTTATTTTATTCAGTTTTTTTAAAATTTACAAGATTTTTACAAATGTCCCCCACACTAAAGAACACAATGTCCTCGTTGTGAGACATTTAATAAAAATAAAAAACTAAACTAAAGCTAGTCTAAAAATAGAATTGAAAAAGATAAAGTAAATAAAAGATTAAACCCGTTCTATTGCGAAGGAGAATCTGGTGGACTAGGAGTGAATTGACAATTTTGTCTCCTAAATAATGAAAGTAATTTTTGGAGCGTCAATTTATTACTTTTCTTTAGAATCTTCATGTCTTTATTCATAATTCCAAGTTCTACTTGGCCATTATCCAACTTTAGTTGCATGCTAGCCTTCCAATCTTCGGAGCTTCTTCGTCCTCTTCATCTTCTTCTTCTATTTCGATCATCGGGGCTTTTCCTTTGCGATGGCTTACGGATGGATTAGATGGTCGAACGGAAGAATCTTATTGAGTCATGTTGAGTTTCTTAGTGTGATTGGAATAGGAGTAGAAGGAATATACACCATTGTTTTCTTGTAGAAGTTTGGTGTTCTTCAAATAAGTTCCATCCATGTAGCAAAAATACTCACCCACTTGTTGAACATAGGGGAGTTCACCTCTTGCACCCAAGATTATGGCGGTGATAATTTCGGTCGCTCCAATCTTACTTCTCATGCTCGTTGAGTTCTTCTTTATCATATCCTATATGATATCCACAATTTCCGCTTTTTGTTTCTTCATAACACACGAAAGAACAAACAAGTCTTTCTTTTGAACCTTTGTATTCTCTACTCGACAAAATAACAAAGTGGAAAGGTATTTGTGGAGAAGAAGAATGCATTCATCCTTAATAAGTTTGTTAGGAGAATTTTTAGGATCGAAGACTTACCCAATAAATTTTCCCAAACTCGATTAGGTTGAAACGAATCCGTCCTGCTTGATGAATTAGCAATCTCAAAACCGAACCATTCACCCATCATCTCTCTCGTGACGGTGTAATGTTATCCTTGATTCCGAAATTGTATTACCCTCTTCCTTGAATCTTCGAAGTCGAATGTTACCAAACACTCGAGAATCCAATCTCAATTTTATGGAAATCGCAAAGTCACAAATCTTGTAAGACCAAGAGCCGAAAGGTAGGCTTCCATCTCTTCATGGAGATTAAGAGTTTCCAAGATGACTAGATCAAGGAATATCATCCCGGTGATATCCAATTTGCTTAACTTCTGGAATCTTTTACCTTCTTCTCTCATCCTCAATGGGAAAGGATAGTAAAATTCTTCTTGAATTGATTGCGCTCCTTTCTTTTATGCTGCTCTCTTCACACAAGTCATATTGGTTTTGAAGAAAAAGGTTTAAAAAGGTTTAGATGCTTGAATGTAGAAGATGAGAAAATTCAAAAATTTGAAGGTTTTTTAGAAGGTGTGGTGGCTAGGGTTCAAATTAGACCTATTCATAGAGGTTTAATGAGTCTCTAATTGGTCATAATTGGGATTCTAGCCATTTAGGATCAAAACTAGCCATTAATGGCGGTTACGGACATCTGTCGCTTATTTGTTCACGATTTGTAACGGTTATATTTTACCCATGTCGCGATCACGAAGGCCTGTCACGATCGTGACTTTCCTCACGATAGAAATAGTATGTTTTGATATCCAATGATCATGAGCGTGAATTGAGTTGCGGACGTGATATTCTTTGCTCTTCAAATTCCTTCAATTTTTGGACTTGTACCTTTAAAAACTTATAAACGCAAACACAAACAAACTTTGTTAAATACAAATGATAAATATTTACTATTATACCTTGGGTAATCATGGTGATGATAACAATTGAACATCAACATCTTGTTGTTCAAATTTATTTTCAAGATAAGGTTTGCATCATTGACCATTAGCTCGGAATATTTCTCCATATTTGGATTTTAATTCCAAAGCCCCATTATCAAACACTTTGATAACTTCATAGGGTCCTTTCTAACGTGATTTGAGTTTTCCAGGGAATAAATGAAGCTTGGAATTATATAATAAAACTCTATCCCCGACTTCAAACTTCTTTTCACGTATCTTGGCATCGTGCCATTGTTTTGTTTTCTCTTTGTAGATCTTTGCATTTTCATATGATGACAAATGTACATCTTCTAACGCTTTTAAATCCAACTTTCTTCTATCGCCAGCTTTGTTTAAATCCATAATCAAATTCTTCAAAGCCCATCCGTAAACCAACTTATAGGGAGTCATACTTAAAAGCTATCTTGTAAGCCCATAATGCATCATTTAATTTAGTAGACCAATCCTTCCTAGAATTCGAAACAGTGTTAATTTCCCGATTAGAGATTTCCACTTGACCACTAGTTTGAGGGTGATATGGGGTAGCAATCCTATGATGTACTCCATATTTTTGCATCAAGCTTTCAAAAGTCGTATTGATGAAATGTGATCCTCCATCACTAATAATGGTCCTAGGAATGCCAAATCTACTAAATAATTGCTTAAGAAACTTAGCAACTACTCTAGCATTGTTCTTACTATATGCATTAGCCTCAACCCATTTTGAAACATAATCAACTACAACTAGAATGTAATGGCATCTCATCTCTTCGACTTATATTTCTTGTTCTCTGACAATTATCACAATTCTAAACAAAATCTTTAGCATCCTTGAACAATGTTGGCCAATAAAATCCACTTTCTAAAACATTAGCTGCAGTTTTTGCTAGTCTTAAATGTCCTCCATATATGCTATCATGACAATGAAGTAAAACTGAAGAAAAGTTATTATCGTTTATACATCTGCGAATAATACTGTCAGCACATACCTTAAATAGATAAGGGTCATCCCACATAAATGATCTAATATCCTTAAGAAATTTCTTCTTACCATTAGAATCAAAATCAGAGGGTAAAGTATGCGTAACCAAATAGTTTGCATAATCAAAATACCATGGATTAATAGTATGTTTAACAAACATTAGATTTTCACCTGGAAAGATTCATTAATATCACCAGTTTCACCTATAGGTCCCTTATCATCTTCTAGACGAGATAAGTAGTCAGCTACGGTATTTTCGCTTCCTTTCTTATCCCTAATTTCTAAGTCAAATTCTTGTAAAAGAAGGATCCACCTAATTAATCTAGGTTTGGTATCTTTCTTAGCAAACAAATATCTCAAAGCAGCATGATCAGAGTAAACTATTACTTTAGACCCTATTAAATATGATCTAAACTTGTCACATGCATATACGACTGTTAACATCTCTTTTTCTATGGTAGTGTAATTGCATTGTGTAGAAGATTAAGTGTGGTTGCATAATAAATTACATGCAAACCTTTTTCATACTTTTTCCCTAATACATAACCTACAATTACATCACTAACATCACACATCAATTCAAATGGCAAAGACCAATTTGGTTTAACTATGATGGGAGCCGAAACTAATGCTAGTTTTAAAGTGTTGAAGGTTTTTAAACTGTCATCAGAGAATTCGAACTTCACATCTTTAACTAATAGATTAGTTAAAGGTTTAGTGATAATTGTAAAATTACACTTAATATCATATTAATTTTACACATAAAACACTATGAATTAAGTGATTTTTGTACTTCATATAAAAGATTTCACGTGGTATGTAGTTGTTTTTTATATAAATGCAGATACTAGGTAAATCTTGGGAGTAAAATGATCTAAAGTGGAATTCTATGAAAAAAGAGTGAAAAAGGTGCAAAAAGATGCGTAGAAGTTTAAGATTTGGCTTAGGATCGAAGCTATCAAAGATCGATGAAGTTGCAAGGAGATTTCTAAAGAAAAACTCAATTCACGGTCGTGACAATCATTTGCGATCACAACTAGTTCTACTTTAGATCAGAAGTCTACTAATCAAAGATTCACAGTCGCGACATGTATATCACGGTCGCGACTTGGATGATTTTCTGGTATTATCTTCTTAACTACCAATCGCAAGATAAGCATGATCAAGCGCCATCAACTACCAATGAAAAGACACTTATCAAAATTCAACCAATCATGAAAAGGTGCCTATCCATTATGGATTAAATCAAAGCTTCTCAACCAATCAAAATGAAGAGATGCAATCATTCACCAATGGACACAACCCTTCGTTTGGATAGACGCAACCCTTCGAACTCTATAAATAGGGCTTCAAACCTCACTAATTTTATGCAGAAGAGAGGGGTGAAAGATAGTGTATAGTGTATAAATAGAGAATAAATATCTAGTTTCACTACGTTCATAAGCGTTAGAGAGAAAATGTTTAAGTGATTCGAATCCCTGTTTTGATCATTAGATTTCTCTATATTCTCGAGCGATTGTTGTATAAGTGTACTTGTAAATCACTTATCAATAAAAGTTTTCATTCTTCAATAAATGTTTGTTCGATATTCGCAAAGAATAACATCCTAGCGGAGGTTCTGTACGGGCCAAGACCAAATTCAAAGTAGACGTAGGAATTGCGGGAATTGATGACTCCCATTAAAGAGTGGATACGGTTTGATCAACTTTATCTTTCACTTGCATACCTTACAACTTTGCTTTGCTTTACACTTATACTTTCTATTTCAAAGTTTATGATATGTCTATGTGCCATAATGCGTATTTCATGTTAAGTCTTTCATGTTAATCAAGTTATATGCGTTGGAGTTAATTTTAAGAGTAGTTTCAAGGTTAACAATATAGTGTATAATCACTGGATCTGTGATATAACGTTGTTTATTGAGCCAACATTTTTGGAATGGTAACTTGCTAAATGTGGCTATGTGAGAGCGACCCGTATTAAGCATAGTATTAATGTTGTCCAGGTTTATATGATAGTCTTAATTCGTTTATGCTAGATTTAGAAAAGTCATTTCATGTATTGCTTTGCGGCGAATAATTGAACATCTAAGTATTTAGAACTGAGTCTATTAGATTAGTTTAGTGAATTGTAACATCTTTATTGAACTTGCATGCTTTCTCTGCTATCCTTATTTCGTAGGGAAAATCTATATATTTAGGTTCTTTAATCTTTCATACCTATATTTACTCATTTTTCATTCTAACCCTTCATTCCTAAAGCATTACCTTATTATATTTTATTTTCCTTATTTTATCTTCCTTGTTGATCTTTAGAGCTAGCCCTTCCCTGTGGGATCGATATCTTTTAAAACTACATCGCAGCTGTATACTTGCAGTTATCATCATTTTTCTATTTGATAAGAGGTACTAACAACACCTATATTATTCATGAACAAGTTTTTGGCACCATTGATATATAGCCGAATCTTGTGAACAAACTATTAAACTTATTAATAGAAAAGTGGCGAATAAGTTTTTGGTGCCGTTTTTGGGGATCGCAAGTGCTTGTTAGAGATAGAAATTTCAGGGGAAGATAATTATGTTTTGGAGATTTAAATTTGGAAAATTATATTTTATATGTTATTTAGATTTATTTTCTTTTATATTATTATTTATATTATTTTGATATTAACATATTTTTCTTGCTTATTCATTGAGTTTTCTTTCTAGCGTGTGCATGCCAAGTACGCGTAGTTCGAGAGAAAGTTTGGCGTCTTTTGAATCAGAGATAGAACGATTTGGTAGGGCAAGGAAACAAAAATATAAGAGACAGGAGAGAAGAATGGCTGCCGGTCAAGTTGAAAACCCAAATC